>VCRD01007874.1:5958-19537 GCA_006783055.1 Trinorchestia longiramus
CTTTATTTTAAATAAATGGTGTCGTAGTTTATTTTAATTCCAATAAATGGATCCTTAGTTCACTGTATTTTCAATAAATGTCGCTGTAATTCATTTAAATTCAACAAAATTACTTCTGCTTGTTTAAAATCGGTGACGCAAAAAAATGAACCAATTCCAGATTACGCTGATGGACAGCAAAAGAACTCATGTGTTACAGATTTAAGTGTAGATAGAGTGGTTCCTTTTATAGTTTCTTGCTGAATGCTAGAAAATTCGTTTACTGTAATCATGTTGATACATGACATATGCATTACCATTGTGTTTTCAAATCCTCTATAATTAAAGTCCTAAAGTAGGGGAAATACATCTTCTGATAATACAAAGACCTCATGTTTTCACTGAACAGCAACATTAAGAATATATAGAAGTAAGGCTGATGCTGACGAGATAAATAACTTAACACTAGTAGCATGCAAATAATGCAGAAGCTAAAATGAAACGAATATGACACCCTCTATTTTCAGGATAATTTCGGCGAGGTCGTTTATTAGACATAAATGTGACGCAGGCTTCAGTTGTCTCACTGTTAGAATTATTGTAAGAACATAAGCCCTCATGGGCTGTACAAGAGAACCATACGAACTCTTACCGGAACATGAATCTGTGTTTCCTTTTAACACGTTTGTTGCGATTGCCTAGCCGGTGCAAATCTTTACTTTGTTCACATAATCACTTAAAGACGGAAAAAATTACAGAACCTAACCCAAGTGACCCACCGGTGGGTCGCATCGCCACAAATGTGTTAAACCCACAGAAAAATTGTATGTTCCTGTTGTGTTGCCGCACCCTGTATACAGGAAAAAATAAGGAATTGAATGTTTCTTCAATATTCCTCAGGTTCCCAGGTACTCAAGAAGTTCCTGAAGCAGCTGTACTCGCGGGCACGACGCATCGCACAGGCTTACCCAGGTAATCTTTGGTCACACCTGCAAGCTCGATTATCCGTCATCAAGAATTTGAGATAATCTTCTAGTATCATTAACTCTTTAGCAACTAAAAGGACAATCCGGTCGTCTTTCACGGTCTTTGGGAGAATTTTTCTAATAATTAAACAGTGAGCAATATGAGGTTGCTACTAGGTTTGAACGCGGCGTCATGTTACAGCGTCGTTCTTTTGGCTGCCTGGCTCTCAGCGTGCTTCATTGCATCAGTGTACAGACGGCCTTTGTGAGATTAGACGTAGAAACTAGAAAAACAAATTGATCCCTAAAGGGTTAAGAGTTCTGGAATTGAGAAACTATGAATAAACCGTTCATTATTCTCTAGTCTCTTAAATTTGTAGTGAGTTTAGAGAACAGAGTTTCGTTTGAAAAAATCCGTTGACTTTAATGCGATCTTCCATCCTGGAAAAACTCAATTATAGACCAAATGAATCCTAACATAATTGAGGACATAATTTTTCATAACAACATATCTCACGTGTACATGTGTGTGCACAAGGCTGGCTGATGCGCGTGTACCACAACGTTTCCATCTCCGACCAGACCTCGACGTACTACCTCTGTAGAGCCTTCTGTGACTTCCAGCACGTCGACCTCTGTCACGTCAGAAACCTTCCAACTCTCGGTGAGGATGCTTCCATTAACCAGTAAATTCATTGAGACCTTGCCAGTCTCGGTGAGGATGCTTCCATTAACCCTTTCGGTAACCCTTTCAACATATTTAACATCAAATTTTAAAAAAAAAGATGCTTTGTGATGTTTTACGGACACTGCATTGCCCTGATCAAACTGTAGCTTGCACTGCCCTACCAGCGTTTGCACAGACACGTGTTGCTCTGCATCTTAAAATGTGCAAAATTGGTACTTATACCGTCAGTATCGAAAGGGTTAACCAGTAAATTCATTGAGACTTTGCAAGTCTTGGTGAGGATGCTTTCATTTACCAGCAAATTTATAGAGGCCTAACAACTCTTAAATTAACCACAAAATTGATCGAGACTATCCAACTCTCGGTGAGGATGCTTCCATTGACCAGTAATTTTATAACACTGATTGAGAGAACACTTGTTCTTCAAGAATGGTGCCAAATAAGAAATAGCTCATCAAGTTACCTACTTATTTTTTATGGCTTACAAAAGCACAATTTTTTTCAGAATAAATATACCTGTAACTTTCAAGTACGCAGATATTTTTTACGTTAGCCAAAACTGTTCAAGTAGTACATATTTTTCCTTATAACTTCTAACCTCATAGAGCAGTTTTGTCAAAGTTGACGGAACTTTGATTGTAAAGCACAATAATTTACTATCCATACTATCTTCTGCGTGTTTAAGTTCAATGTGGAACACGAAGCTTTCTTATTACTGCGTTAGTCGAGAATGAAAGCCGACTTCATGCTAAGACAGGATAATTCTTCAAAAAGAAAACAAAATTTCGATCTTAGGTTCCCCAAGTACAATTAATGGGAATACTTTGAGATACAAGCCCCGGAATTATATTCTAAAAAGCCTATAATGAATACAAGAAGACATGTGGTCCACACATTTCGTAAAGGCACAACACTATGAGCGAGGCATCAACTTGAGTGGACAGTGAATGAGAACAAGAACAAAAATAGACACGCGTTCATCTGTAACAGCTGAGCGTTCAAAACTTAGAAAACAGAAATTAAATTCGGAGAAGCTCGTAAAGCAAAAACCAGCAGCTTGATCTCAAGTAAACGATATTTTTCAGATGATTTTAACAAGTCACTAGCTTTCATATTTTATTACCTGTTTAGAGGAGCTTAACTGGGTCTATTTGATAACATACACGAATTGTGTATTGTCATAATATTAATGTAATATTTGCCAGGTGACCTGGAGTCTCGGATGCCCATCAATAATATTGTCATAATATTAGTGTAATATTTGCCAGGTGACCTAGAGTCTCGGATGCCCATCAATAATATTGTCATAATATTAGTGTAATATTTGCCAGGTGACCTAGAGTCTCGGATGCCCATCAATAATATTGTCATAATATTAGTGTAATATTTGCCAGGTGACCTGGCGTCTCGGATGCCCATCAATAATATTGTCATAATATTAGTGTAATATTTGCCAGGTGACCTGGAGTCTCGGATGCCCATTGGTCGCACGTGGCGATTTGCTGCCCTGGGAGACCCAACTGTGAGCTGGGTGATGTCTCGTGACCTGGACAGGTGAGCTGGGTGATGTCTCGTGACCTGGACAGGTGAGCTGGGTGATGTCTCGTGACCTGGACAGGTGAGCTGGGTGATGTCTCGTGACCTGGACAGGTGAGCTGGGTGATGTCTCGTGACCTGGACAGGTGAGCTGGGTGATGTCTCGTGTTGATCATACGCCTGTGTCATGCGACAGTATTTTGGACTTTAGATACCCAAGAAGCCTCTTCTGAGACGAGGTTCTCATCAAAGAAATGTCTCCTTACTCAGTCTAAAAATAATGATCTGAGACCTTGCATTGCGTACAGGAAAACATGAACGTTTTGTCCGTTTTGCAGTAAAATTTTGGACCGCGAGGTGGCTGCGGTGCGGGAGTGGTTGTCATCTGGTCGAGGCTTCCATGTGATGAGGGATCATCCGCACCACAAAGCTGTGGTTCTGGCCGGTGAGTGGTGCTTTCAGGGCATGTGATAACTACAGAGAAATGGGCTACATGGACTAGTTTTCGAAGCCTCCAAGTAAACACGACATAGAAAAAGAACAATAAAGAATAAACTGGTCACACAAGAAACAAACAGGAGCTGCTTTCTAACACGCTGCGTGGAATGTCGTTTTCGTGAGTCCGCTGAAATTGTTTTCACTGTGCCCATACATACTACTTAAAATTATTCCCAACATTTATTAAGCCTTTCGGGCATTTCAGAAAGTGTGCAACATGCTCAAAAAAATTATAGATTCATATAGATATTCCCTTACATTTATAATGGTGGTACAAATTTTGAGCTGCTGAGCAGCGCAGGAACTCAATTTAAAAAAAGTGGTATGCTCTCTGTACCACCAAGCATTAAACATGACCTCTTCGGAGGTATGAAATGAGTACCACCACACTTGAAAAGGTAAAAAAGACAACCGCTTGACGGTAACGTGCATCTTCTTGGTGTACCTGGTAGAAAGATTCTTGTTTCGGACTCGTTAATTAATATTAATCCGAACAAGAACTGATGGCGAATCCAACACTCCTACCCACACTCAGCAATAGAGATCTCGAGGTGTAGAGCAACTCAGGAAGACAAAGAAGACGTGACAGACTTACAACATCGCTCCATGTTTTCCATTACAGATTAAATATGAAAGAATAGACCAGGAATGCGAGATGCATCTCCGAGAATATCAAAAGTTTCAAACTAAACTCTAACTAAGGTCTAAAAATGGCCAATGAGAAAATAGAGATATATTTACCACGATAGAATGCTGGCAGTCGATATTGTTTAACTAAAGATAAAGGAAACCAATTTTGATCCATTCTGTAAATCTGGTTGCGGTAAATAACCGAAAATTAATTCTGAAATAAGGGACCTTATAACATTGGAATTACTTAAACAATCGAAACCCACTTTTCTTGAAGCCCTATAAAAACGATGATTGTGTTATAGATAAGCCTTGGATTTTGTGTTTTTAGTCTATTATTGCTATAGGAACACAACGTCAGAGAGGAATAACTGAAGTTTGAGACTTTTTCCATTCTTCCCTAAAAATAATAATAATAGAAAACATCATTTAAATTCTAGCATACTTCCCCCATACAAAATTGAAGCCCTTTTAAAGACAAATTCTTTCCTTAAATCGCACTGTATATCACTATTGTCATTGACAAATTCAAGTCAATAAATACTAGCAAATTTTTTGTTATAATTATTCTAGTCAATTCTTTACGTGCAAAAAAGGTGTACTGATTTAGACACCCGAATTAAGAGAAGATCTTCAGTGCCTGTAACTTGATGGACAATCTGGTGACGGTCACCTAACAAATCTAGCATAACTCAACCGGGATGAAAACAATAAGTAGTCCACAGAAAATTAAAACCTATAAACAATTAGGTATTTCAAAGATTTACTTTTTATATTATTGAATGTCAAATAGGTTCGTAGCATGTGCGTGATTGCAGTGCATGTGCGTGATTGCAGTGCATGTGCGTGGCTGCGGCGCCTGTGCGTGATTGCGGTGCAAGTGCATGATTGCAGTACCTGTGCATGATTGCGGTGCATGTGCGTGATTGCGGTGCATGTGCGTGATTGCGGTGCATGTGCGTGATTGCGGTGCATGTGCGTGATTGGGACGCATGTGCGTGATTGGGACGCATATACGTGATTGCGGTGCATGTACGTGATTGCGACGCATGTGCGTGGCTGCGGCGCCTGTGCATGATTGTTGCCTTAACTTTTGCACTTGAACAGGAACCCAAAACTGAACTACTTGGTTCGTTCCCGTAGCCGCTTACTTTTCTTTTCTAACTAACACGACAGAATTGCTGTACTGAAGTCGTACACAATGTAAAGTAGGTTGTGTCTCACTCCAGGTTTGTGGGGTGCCTTCAACAAGTACCCGGCGCTGTACTCCAATGCCAGGAACAAGATGCTCTCACAGCCTGCCAACTACACCGAGAAATATGATCAGCTGCTGCTAGCAAGCTACCTCTGGCCTCTCGTTCAGGTGAGCATGTCGAGGCTTTCACCATAAGCGCAGGTAACCATGGTAAGTAACTGACAGGTAATTATGATGGGCAATAATGGCAGGCAGCTGTGACAGCTAATAATGGCAGGCAGATGTAAGAGCTAATAATGGCAGAAACTATGGCAGGTAAAAATGGCATGAACTATGGCAGGTAAAAATGGCATGAACTATGGCAGGTAAAAATGGCATGAACTATGGCAGGTAATAATAGCAGGAACTATGGCAGGTAAAAATAGCATGAACTACGACAGATAATAATGGCAGGAACTACATATAACAGGTGAGCTAGAACAGACGTACATGACAAACGATGTAGTGAAGGTTAGCCTTCACACTGTTACGCCCCACACTGACCCTGACACACTACACTGACCCTGACACACTACACTGACCCTGACACACTACACTGACCCTGACACACTACACTGACCCTGACACACTACACTGACCCTGACACACTACAGTCTACTACAATACAGCACGATCCAAAATTTTAACTTGTAGGCATGTTCAAATGAAGGACAAGCTTTTTGCTTTGAGATGCATGATTAATTTTACACATGAATTATTTTTAGAGAACTGACTGACACCGCACAGCTTTTTTTCGTACAACAAATATCGTAAATGGTTCACAGGATGACGTTCTCGAGCACGACTCTTACAACTGCAAGGACCATCCAGCCAGCAAACCCTTCCCCACCCAGCGTGAGGAGTGGACTTATTGTGGTTGGGGACCCTACAAGGCCAAGGAGAGACAGGTCTTGTTCCTCCGACCGTGCCCCAAAGCGTGCAGACCTGTGAACCACCCTAAATGGGGCTGGTGTTGATCTTGGTTGGGGAAACACAAGGGTGGGGTTGGGGAAGCACAAGGGTGGGGTTGGTATTGATCTTGGTTGGGGAAACACAACACTGGGCTTGGTGCTTATCTTCATTTACAAGTGAAATACAAGTCCCAGCAGTCCAACAAAATCGGTGATTTCAACACATAAACGTAACAGAAGCTGGATTACATTAGCTCGAAGAAACCGTGAAAAACTTGTTTAACGTGCTTCCAGTGTGGAAATTAATGCTTACATTCGACTGTTCTACTTTCTAGCCAACCTTCCTATGTGACCCAGTCACATTTACGTTCCTTAGTAAAACAATATTTTATACAAGTGGATGGCACACTGCAAACCATGTGATTGCTTCATTTCAACGTAGTAAAGAAATTCAATGAGTCCAGCTTGTGAAGGCTCTATCACTATTAGTCGTTTTTACTATATTAGTCGTTTTACTATTGCTAGTAAAATGGCACATCACAGCCCTGTAGTCAATTAAATTGAAAAGTTTATACTTTTCAGTACGGAAAACTCTCTAGTATTGGAAACATAGCACTTAGTCCTCTTTTGAACTGCAAGCTTAGTACTTTTCAGATCAAAAAATTAAACACTTAGTACTCTTAATTACTGAAATCTCAGTACTTAATACTCTTCAGTACTGAAAGTTAGAACGATACCATTTCGTATTGAAAATATCTTACATAATATTCTTTAGTACAGAAAACAGTACCAAATGTTCATTGGCACTAAAAACTTAGTACTTTTTAATACAGATATTGTATACTGATACGATCGTACTAGATCAAGACGCGTCAGAACCACTAAGATTGATACATAATCTCGGTTTCTATGAAGCGCATCTTTTGTGTTCGTGTATTTTCTCACTTTCAGTACAATTCTCAACAGCCAAAAATTGAGTTATAACAAAACGACTACGATGCAACATGCAAATACAAAGGTGAATACCGGTTCTGAATGAAGAATAAAGAACAGTAAAGATCCTTACCTCTGAAGAAGTCCGCCTTCAGCGCTGGAATAGTCGGTTTTGCTCTCACGTTTTCTCACTCAGTAAAATCTTCGTTCTTTTAGCGAATATTTTTGTCCAGTTCCATGAGACCACGTGACGAACTACACAGTAACTATAAGTTTCGAGTCGGTCCCTCATTTTAGGGACAACAACAATTTTCTTCTGGAACACCAAAAATAATCGATTTTAATATAGAGTTAATAATTATTTCGAATCAGCATGAAAATAGAAGCCGAGACAAGGAGCATACACTAGAGGGAGGTATAGCAGTTGCTTCGCAATCATTTTACTTTGAAAAATAGGAAGAAGTTGCATGTCATTCTACCCTCAAAATACAATGAAGGTCCACCTTATTCAAGGCAACCCCTTTGGGATCGCAAAAATACATTATTATTATATTCCTGGTGTAACCACAGTGGCTACAATACCCTAAATACAATACCCTAAATACAATGAAGGTCCACCTTATTCAAGGCAACCCCTTTGGGATCTCAAGAATACATTATTATTATTATATTCCTGGTGTAACCACAGTGGCTACAATATCCTAAATACAATACCCTAAATACAATGAAGGTCCACCTTATTCAAGGCAACCCCTTTGGGATCTCAAGAATACATTATTATTATTATATTCCTGGTGTAACCACAGTGGCTACAATACCCTAAGGATACAAAAAACGTACATACAGCAGTTTCCCACAACCAACGTTGCCGATGCTGCATGAATGGCACAGGGACTCCCCGAGGATTGCCAAGTCCCCAAAGCATGCAGACAAACACACATACAGGGTGTCTAAAAAAAATGTACTCACCCTTTAACCGTTGCTAACATGCTGTCTTCTTTGTGTTGCAGGTATGAGGTTCGAACCTTTACGAACATGATTAAATGTGATTAAAGAATCATGTTCGCAAAGGTTCGAACCTCATACCTGCAACACAAAGAAGACAGCATGTTAGCAACGGTTAAAGGGTGAGTACATTTTTTTGAGACACCCTGTAGTCGGCATACTTCCCGGAGGGAATAGAAAACGACACAATTATTTGATCGATTATTTTTAATCTAGTTGGAAGTTCTTTGGTGTTTCCGAGAATCTCATTTTCAAGATTATAAATTAGTATTATTTTCGGTCTTCCTAGTACCTCAGCCTAAATATTAAAGAACATTTCATTAAAGAAGATCATAACAGTCCAGGTACAGTGCATTTGCTATGTATAAATTCATGAGGTATCGGATAACTTTTGTTCACCAGCTAAACCTTTAAATAATAATAAGCAGGAGTAAAGCTCGACATGAACGTTATTCAAAAAAGTCAACTCTTGTTCTCAAGAAATTCATCTTGTGCAAGTTAAGCATCAATTACATTATTATTATACGGCATCAATTCATCCATCAACTGCTATTAGTTAGGATCAATCACACGTCACATTATCCTAGGGCATACCGTCAACTATTTGCAGTATGCCCATTAATGTACCTACATAGTACTGTTGTGTGTACCATCATAACAGTGTAATGTACCTACGTAGAACTATAATGTGTACAACCATGACAGTATAAGATACTTACATAGTACTAGAATATGTACGATCATTAGAGTAGGAGGTAGCTTCACAGTACTGCAATATGCGCAATCATTAAACTTGCAATACATACAACATACAATACATACACATCTCTTAACCACACTGGGTTTAAGTTTGTAAGAAGGAGTGGTCTGATATCGAACAGATCACACGTGGGACGGCACACGTACGCTGGTACAGACGAGCAGGACGCAGTCAATGACTAATCTTGAAATTTCTGATAATTCTGAAGTCCCTAGAAAAGCATTTGACAATCAATGTTCGGACGAGGCGGAAAAATTGATCAGATCATCTAACGACTCAAAATAGCTTCAACTTCGCTTTTCAATACATAAAAAACTATGGGCGTTTTAGCTTCAGGGTAAAGACAGACCTCACCACCGACATCGATGTATGTATAAAAACTGTCTGGGCTACAATACAACACAAGTTTCATATAAAAACCTGCCCAAACAATTTGAAAAGAAATGCAAGAAAAGGTAGGTTTTCATGTATTTACGTCTTCGTCATTCCGACGACTGTACAATATTTATGAAGAGAAATACATTACATTTCATTTATCCGTTCAAAATCACGTTCACATACAGTTTTGATTTTACATGACTGAAAGCACGTCTCAAATTAACAAGAACTCGCCATCACAAAGAAAATAACGCACGAATGAAAGATAGGTACTTGATCGGAGACACCGTATGCATCAATTTCCCACCACGATGCGGCAACGTAACTTCCTTTTTTTAAAAGTTCTTTTCAAAAAAGGGAAGCTACGTTGCTGCACCCAGTACTTTCGTGGTATGACCTACTGAGCTGATGGAAACGACACTAAAATTCGTATTCTGTTCACGGCTCTTACAAGCATGCAAGTTACCACTCCCCGGTAAGGAGGAAGACTTGAAACCCGACCTTGAGGAGGTAGAATAACTCAGACTGTAACTACTGTAAGTTTGCGGGTTGACTGTAAATAATAACTGTGTTCGCGGAATAACTTTCACAACTAAAAACACGGTCCATCCCTACGTGGCAAAAAGAAAAGACAAAAAACTTGTTAGTGAATCGAACCCACAACGGACTCAACAGCACTGCTGACTATTCAATGGGTCGTCAGGGATGTCTCTACGGAACACTTTATTTCTAGGGTGCGCTGACGAAGATAGACACGATCAAACTTGAAACGAGGCAATGGCATGGGGGAGCACGCCACCTCACAGCACACCCACTGGATGAGTGAACAGAGTGCGCTGCGTTAAGCAATCATTTTCCACGAAACTAATATGACTAGCCACAGACGCGCTCAAGTGTTCCATCCATGCCATGTCTCAGAGATGTGATTTTTTTGCAATTTAGTTGACGCAAAGTTTTCCCCATTTTGTTGAGGAACCTGTATCTATTAAGCTATTATCGTGTGAAATTATATCCTTACATTCAACTTCAAATGATTTCAAAAGAGCTTCAAATGACTAGCACAAGACAGGCAGTTAGCAGGCCCGACCCCGGAAGCACCTCGTCTCCATCAGCCGACGGAGACATAATTTCCCTACGACGAAAAGACAGTGGAGGTCTGACCTTCCCTCCCTCCCTCCCTCCACAAAATCAAATCAAGCTTCGTATAAGAGGAATAAAAAAAATCAAAGCACATTTCCACCCCAGGATACGATTCCAAAAAAAATGAGAATGTTAGCTCACGATATTCTCAGAATATTTAAAAAAAATTGCATCAGTTCACCAGCTCAACATCACCTCGGTAAATAAAAACAAACAAAACTACTGATGATCACGAGGACTTTGCGTTTCAATCGACATAAAAGCGCATCTCAACTTTACAAAATATAGAGAAGTTAACAGGTTTTTCCTACGACAATCACGCCTACAATTGTAACCTGGGGACATTATCTTAAGACACTCTCGAATTGAAGACTCAGTTTGGTTCCGATCAACCGGTCGCAATTCGAACTTTGCAGAATCACCAAAGCTACCGAAACTAAGGGCATAAAATCGAACTTTTGCTGTACAAAGTACATGCATAGCACTGTAATATGTACAAACATTTCTCATTTTCTTGCTGTACTCATGGTTGTAAGTACAAATGGTCGTACATCGAGCAGGTCGTAAAGGAGACATGTATACCCCCAGAAATTTTATTAACCCTTTAGCGACCAAGTGGACTATTCGGTCGCCTTTCACGGTCTTTGGGAGAATTGTTTTAATAATTAAACAGTGAGCAATATGAGGTTGCTACTAGGTTTGAACGCGGCGGCATGTTACAGCGTCGTTCTTTTGGCTGCCTGGCTCTCAGCGTGCTTCATTGCATCAGTGTACAGACGGTCTTTGTGAGCTTAAATGCAGAAACTAGAAAAACAAATTGGTCGCTAAAGGGTTAAAGGATCGAAATATTGATTAGCATGTACCAGCGTACTCGTGTTTGAAACTTTATTAAACAAACTCAATTGAGAAGCAAGAAAATTCTTCAAAGTAAAGCCTTAAATTCGTGTGAGAGAAGTTCCATCACTTGAAAGAAAACCATGGCAGCTTTGTACAGCAAAATTCAACACGGAAATTCGTGTTCAACTAACCACACTTTAGATCGTCACAATCACGATGAAACGAGCGATGCAAAGCACGACAAACACAGTCTATTATTCCTAGTTAAAAAACTTTATTCTTCTGATTCCTCATCGTGATGTTGGAAGAGCAGTCCTTGAAACTAGTAGCAGGAAATCACTGAAAACAAAACATTGCCTGCAGAACAACCTAAGCAATAGATAAAGAAACGCAACCCGTTTTCAGAGCTTGTTTAGCATAGCCCTGTGACGTCACTGAAGCAAATATGGACCAAAATGCATCCATGTAATCACGCACCACATGCTACCGGCGTTGCGATGTGATGAACGAAACAAATTTTATCTGAATAAAGTATCTGTCTATGGCACTTCTTAGATTCAATGGTGAATAAAGTCACAGTCAACCTCGAGAGCTTGCAATCTTTACAAGAAAATTAGCACAACGTTTAGGGAACTTGTGTAAGTAACAGCACCCAACAGAGAACATCAGTTGGTAAATCTTCGCACACTGCGCATCCAGTGACAGAGTAAAACAGGACTTAAAAAGCATGGAAATTTGAGAAGTAGAGCTAGAATTTGTCACAACCGACAGCACAATAAGGGGAAAATTTTATAAACAAACTTATGTCCTGATCGATTGAGTGAAGCAATTCTGGAGAATAACTGCTACGAAAGAATACATATATACTATTATTAGATAACAAAGACTACACGGTACAAAATTTCTTCTCAAATAATATTTCTCGAGATCCATCAAAATTTAATTTCTCAGCCTACTTTACAACAAGAACGAACTACACCTTTTCAAGGCTTTAAAAAGTGGCATTACGCACAATTTTATTTAAAAAGTAGACACATCAGTGCCTTTCTTTATTGATACTCGTCGCCTACAAGAGAGAATGAAGGCGTCCACATAGAAATTCCAACAGAGTTGTCCTCTGACCAAACCACTACATTGAAGTATGGCCAGGACGGCATGTAACTCATCCTCCTGAAATCAACGAACGTTTCTTCACGTACCAAACAAAAATCGACAAAAGAAAACCGAACAATTTTCACATAACGATACTAATATTGCTTTAAAAATAACGGGTTTTCCATGAAGTAAGTCCGTCGAAAATATCAAACGACGAAGTTACTCAGTTGTTTAAGACGAATGCAGCCGACGAAGTTACTCGTCTCAAGACGAATACAGCAGACGAAGTTACTCGTCTCAAGACGAGTGCAGCCGACGAAGTTACTCGTCTCAAGACGAATACAGCAGACGAAGTTACTCATCTCAAGACGAATACAGCAGACGAAGTTACTCGTCTCAAGACGAGTGCAGCCGACGAAGTTACTCGTCTCAAGACGAATACAGCAGACGAAGTTACTCATCTCAAGACGAATACAGCAGACGAAGTTACTCGTCTCAAGACGAATACAACAGACGAAGTTACTCGTCGTACACGATGTCGCCGTACTGGTTGCGACGCCCCACAGCAGGCCCTGGTCTAGGGCGTGGAGGCTCCACTCGAGGAGGTGCAGGTTCTGGAACACACATGGAAAGTTTTATACACCGTGTCTCCAAAAAATGTACTAGCTCTTTGACTACAAATTACTGAAAGGAGAATATTTAAGATTTCTTTCATGATATTTAATTTTTGCATCACATGTTATATTCTGTAAATTAGCTCATCGGGCTTGTACCTAGGGTAAAAAACATATCTAAACAAAAAAAACGAGAAATGGTCAGTCAATGATTGAATACATTTTTTTGGGACACCCTAAACATGCGCAGAAGAATCCATTAGGGGCTTCGTGCTCTAATGGGCAAGAATAGTGCACAAGGTTCGAGCTGCGTTAAAGCTTATTGAAAAAACAATATTCCCATTCGAGAGCATTGACGCTGGCACTCGCAAGTATT
>VCRD01007875.1:1492-13059 GCA_006783055.1 Trinorchestia longiramus
AATCTATGGAGGCCCAAGCATCTGAATCTCCCCTGATGAGGAGACCGAGCTCGTCCCCCTCCTCTGCCTATTTTACGCATGAAATGCTAATAACACAATGAGAATGTAAAGAAGAAATGGAAAAAAAAATTTAGATATTAGGATGCCAAAACTGGATATAGTCTTCAGAAAATTCTCACCGAAGAGTAGGACGATACCGCATTTAACCACCTCGTACCGTCAACGTTTTTCTCGCATAACTTTTCGCCCAGGCTGGACCATGAACTCGGACATTCATTTCGATGTCCGCTAGAACTGAAAATGTTGCAGAAGGTTTTTTAGAAAATCTTGGTAACTTGCTTTTAATAAAATGTCACAAAAAATGTGTAAATTTTCATGAAGAACAAAATTTTTTTTTTCTTTTCAGGAATTAATGTTTTGCCCTTTAAAATGTTTTGAATTTTAAATCAAGAATGCTGAAGCTAGGGAGAACATAGTTTCGATGATTGTGGAAACGAGAGAGAGAAAGAAAAATAGTGCATTCCAATCATGATGCAAAAAATATTTACCACCGCGTTTTCAAATTCCTTATCGTTTGGATTCTCAAATGATATGAATTTATTGGTTGATAAAAGCACAAACGGTGTGTATATTCTCAGAAATGAAGTGGGACGCAAAAATGGACGTAAACCTTACACTTTGCATTCAAATAATGAAATGAGCATATTGGCTGATATATATTATAAGTTCAGAAGTACTTTCTGGTATTATGACCACTATCAATGTTATATATCAGAAAAAATCAATTTGTAACATGACCCACCACTCCAAATATGGTAATTTAAATAGTAATAGAATAGTTTTTTATTTTTACCAGTAAAAATAAGACTAAAAATTAATTAAGTTTTTACTTTTTTCTCACAATTAAGACACGTGCATTAAGTACACATTATTGTCATATTTTTTCGTTGATTAACAATAGCTATTGCGTATACTCAACTAGAGCATAGTACTATGGCAACATCTCATGCATTTGACGGTTTGACTCGTAAATAAGATTCACCTTCAGCTGGAGGGCTTTATTTTCAAATTTGAACATGTGACGTGTTAGCGAAGGTACAGCGAGTAGATAGTTTACAGCAAGAACTCACAGTGAGCAGGAGCAGGTGGCTTACAGCAAGAGCTCACAGTGAGCAGGGGCAGGTGGCTTACAGCGAGAGCTCACAGTGAGCAGGGGCAGGTGGCTTACAGCGAGAGCTCACAGCGAGTAAGGGCAGGTGGCTTACAGCGAGAGCTCACAGCGAGTAAGGGCAGGTGGCTTAGAGCAGGAGCTCACAGTGAGCAGGAGCAAGTGGCTTCAGCGGGGGCTTAAAGCGAACAGGGTGTTGAATGTTTAAATGTTCCACCTTAGATGTGTTCGACTTTTGTATGTTCCAGAATCTGCTTGTGGTAGAGAACCATTTTCTCAACGTGGTCTCTGGTTCCGGTCCAATTCTTGTGCCTGCCGTTGCCATGTAGACATTGGTGTCTGTACTATAACTAAAACTGTGTCCACTGATATAAACCTGGTTTGCGTAATCACGTTCCTGTGATTTTCCTAACCTTCTAACAAAGGTTATGGGCCCAGAACACGCTCTAAAGATAAATCTTCATTGAAGTATGTAAGTCTCGAAGCAAACTGTGGTGACTGCAAAGAATCGTAAAAGTTTGTTGACTTAACACAGTGCAGCAAGTGTGATGAACATGGCAGACTTTCTAACAGTGGTAAAAGTTGCATGAAACCACTCAATGAGAGAAATTACCCAACATGGAGAATACACATGAGGATGTGTCATGTAAAGGATAGACTGTGGGATATAGTTCAAGGCACTGAAAAACGCTCCAAAAATGGTCCTCAACGGCAGATGAGACAGCTCGGAGTAAATTTGAATCTCGCCGAGATTTAGCCTTGGCAACTATTGTCCTGGCAGTGGATCAAAGTCAACTCTACTTGCTGGGGGAACCAACTGACCCTGTTGAAGTTTGGAGGAAACTTCAGAACACATTTCAGAAGAAATCGTGGCAAACAAACTCAAGCTGAAGAAAAAGCTGTTCAATATGAAGCTACAAAATGGTTCAAATCTGCAAGATAATCTAAAAGGGTTTGTTGAACTCTTTTAGGAGCTGGCCATCATTGGTGATGCTATGGGAGAAGAAGAGCGTGTGATCAGCCGGCTATCATCTTTACCAGATAGCTTTCCAATCTGGTAACTGCTCTTGAAGCCAATGAAAAGATACCATCGTGGGATGTTGTTACTGAGCGTCTCCTAAATGAAGAAAGAAAACAGCGAGGCGGCCGTGGTACTTCAGACTCCAGTAAAAAATTGCTAGTGAGTTTCAAAAGGAACAAAAAGCTCATTAAGTGTTTTTAGTGGGGTAAAGAGGGTCACATTAAGAGACAGTGTAGAATCTATGAAAAAAGACTGAGAAATGAAAATAAAACATTCCAAGCAAACAGAACAGTAGATGCACGAAGTTCATGTAGAGGTGAAACTGCTCTGTTTACTAGTGCTCTTCCTATAGGTAATGTTGACTGTGATTCTATAGTTGACTCAAGTGTTACTTAGCATATGTGCAACAAGAAAAGTCAATTTTCATCTTACTCTGATCTATCTTCTCCTGTAAGAATTCAAGTTGGTGATGGTAGAGTTTTGAAGGGTGTTGGAGTCGGAGATGTGCGTCTTAAAGTAACACTACCTAATATATAGGGAAAGAATTGTGTTGTAAAAAATGTGTCGTTTGTGCCAGAGCTAGCTTGCAATATGATATCTGTTGCCCAGAGTGGAGAATGTGGTAAGGATATCAATTTTAATGAAAACATATGTGAGGTTGTAGATAAAAATAATGAGTTGATAGTTCCTGGTCGTAAGGTACGAGGACTTTATAGACTAGATTGTTCCTATCATGTTGCCGCAAAATCCTCGAGTGTCTCCTCGGATGACCTGTTGTGGCATAATAGATTTAACCATCTAGGATTTGATAATCTTAGGAAACTGAATTCTTTTAATCTAGTTAGAGGTTTTGATTGTTCACTAACAAAGGAGAATGTTTTCTGTGAAAATTGTTGTGATGGCAAGAGCCATAGACACCCTTTTTCTAGAGTAGATCAAAGAAAAGTGAGTCGACCCTTAGAGTTAATCCATAGTGATGTTGGTGGGAAAATTAATCCTAGTTCTTTGGGAGGTGGTAGTTATTTTGTAACATTCATTGATGATCATTCTAAGTACACTTGGGTGTACTTTATCAAAAACAAGAGCGATGTCTTTGGGGTGTTCACAGAGTTCAAAGCTCTAGTTGAAAATCACTATGTTCACAAAATAAAAATCCAGCGCACTGACAATGGTGGAGAGTATGTTTCCACTGATTTTGTGAGATTTTTAAATGGAATTGGAATTGTTTATCAAAAGACTGTACTTAAGACCTCTGAACAAAATGGAGTTGCTGAAAGAATAAACAGAACAATTCTTGAAGCAGTTAGAGCTATGTTGTCTGACTCAAAGTAGCCCAAAACATTCTGGGCTGAAGCTGTTTCAACTGCTGTGTATGTTAAAAATAGGAGCCCTACTAGTGCTCATAAAATTTCATTCTTTCCCAGGCTTTGAATAAGCACAAGCCCAATGACATAGAAGAAACGCTATTTTGTCTGTCAAGACAGAACATAAGACCTTATTTGCAGTCGGAATAGTTTACATTATTTTTTCAATGTCTTCGTAATTTTTTTTAACCCATTGAAAATATTGATGAATTGAAAGCGTTCAACTCGCTAATTATATCCAGTTAATGAAAGAACTTTTAAAAATCTTGTAATGAATAGAAAAAATATATGGTCATAATGAAATGGCAACACGTTTCCATGTGGATGTGTTGTAAACAGAAATACGTCAATCAGTTGTATAAGAATTTACTCTTTTACATTCAAATGATATAAAAAGTTCACCTTTCTTAACCTATTCATGACCTATTTCATCTGATATGGATAACGCAAACATGTTGATACAACGGTTCACACTCGTTCTATAAGCAAAAATATTCATCAATTCAAGACAGATAGCACAGAATAATAATTTTACGTTAATCATTGCAGTGACGACAGTTGATAATGTAAGATAAAAGAGACAGATAATTTTTGAATACGAATGTTTCTGCTTCAGGAGTGAATTTGACTCAATAAGTTATATAACGCTTCTTCACCCTAAATTAATATCCTATCAGATAAATTTGATTTAAGAAAACAGAAACAAAATACTGTATTTGAACTAGAATGTTTTATCTACATATGTCAATTTGGCGTCTTAAAACTGAAAACATAAAGCAATCTATGAAAAAGCAATCATTTTGAATATTGATTTATGTTTCCCAAACTGCACTCTTGTACTACAGCAGCCCTGCACACCGACGCATTCAAGGACAAAATCAAGCTATTGCTGGAGAAACTCTGGCTGCTGCTACAGGCTTGGGTGATGAGAGCGGACCTTATCAGAAAATGCAACTCTAACAAAGTAACAGTGACGATTGCAAACTTCTAACCGCTTCTTCTGAGAACTGTGAAGCGATCACTCTACAGTCTAAGAATAAAACTACTGCGCTGAAGTAATTTTATTTGATCCTTCGCCACCTGCATGAACGAAACACGCAAAGACAGTCTTGTGTCAGCTCAAGAACGGCAAATGCATGGCTGTCTTTTGGTGATAATTTCTGCGAAGGTTCTGGTCATGCTGAACATCCAATGAACACATAAGCAGTAGTGAGTGACTTTAGTGAAACTGACTTATAGTAGACTGTTCAATAAAAATACAATGCCATTATTGTACATAGATATGCCACCAAAAATATTGTAGAACTAAATACAAAATTTGCGATCAACTCTACAAGATAATACATCTACACGAAGAAACATGGTTGTATTTCCGTTAAGAACAAAGTCAGTTAAATATAGAAGAGTGCGTCAAGAAATTAAGTACTCCGTAAGAAGATGATGTCGTGATATGGTGCGTAATGTGTGAACCCATCGAGGATGGTTGAAGTTGTTGTCTACCTAGGTTGTATCACGGAGACTTGCTGCTTGTATTTTTTGTTGACTTATAATACATTGGAGGATTGGTAGAAATAAACCGTGCATTCATTTACAAACTTTACAAAAAAACTCTCTAATCTGTAAGAGAAAAATCGCCTCTTGCTCCTCACGCTGTGCATCGACATTTAAATATTAGGTTGCATTTGGGTCTATGACGTCATAACAAATATGAATCTCTAACTTTCCCAACTGTCCTGCATCTGTTTATCTTCTGTTTTCTGTTAAATTATATATGCCTCTTATAGCAGTTTGTTCAGTCATAAATTATGCAAAGATACTTGGGTAAGTGGCCTTCATAATCGTAAATAAATTTCTTTTAGGTGATTTTCATGTTCATATGGTTGACAAACTGTCCTGAATATAAGACTGTCACCAAACATCAACAGACCCGAATTTCATATAAATTTTAAAAGAATTTAATTAAAGCAGATAGGAATTGTTTACACGCGTTACTGGCAAGTGACAGTTTCTAACTATATATTTATGAAATTTTTTTCAAAGATTTAAATATTTTTTCCATCTAAATTTTTATTATGCACATGTGCATCATATGTACTCGAGAAAACTCACAGTTCGCCGGTTCAGTTGTTATTGATGTTCAATATTAAGTGTTTTTATTAGGTAAGACAATTGCATTATCAAAACAAAATAAATAAAATTTTGAATTGTCTAAATACTTGTTTCATCTCAGTGTATGTTTTGTCACATCTGCCATCACAAAATATGAGTAAATATTTTACTGACACATTGGTGTCAAATCATTTAGTTAGTTTAATCATTTAAGATAGAGTAAGCAGAGTAAAATTTGTTAACAAAAAAAAAAACAAATGAAACAAACGTTATTATACTGAAATTGAAAAAATAAAACCACATTGTGCATTTTTTAATCGAATTCATGTGGATTGTTGTTGTTATATTCCTAGTGTAACCGCAGCAGCCACAACAGAAGCGATCTTACTAGTGATACCCGTGATACCAGTGATAAAATATCTCTACCCATCATTTTCTACAACAGAAAATTAATTTCATTAACATTGTAACCCTTCATATATTGCTCGGAACAGGGAAAAATTTGATAATTCATTCAACTATGTGAAGGATCTCCTAACGGGGTTATAAGCGCCCCACGGGTAGGGGCGTATATATTCGTAGGTCTTGAGAAATTTTTGAAAGTTGGAGTTGGAGGAGGGAGGTGCAAGAAAAGAAAAACTAGAGTTTGAGGAGGAGATACGACAGCCTCTGGCATATCTCCTGAATTACTACTACTACTGTCACCAGTTGGCAGTTCGTGGAGATTTCAACATCCAAAGAGTATTTGTGAAAGTATCTGATATCAACAAGGTTGGTGAGAGATGGATTAGGGAACCAATGAACTAAAGTATGCAATACGCTTTTGCCTCATTTTCTCAAGTTGCCTCTCAGAAATCCACGCCATCGCTCCTCTGTCCCTTTTTCCTGAACTTCCTGGCAGTCACAGCGACCGGAAGCAGATCTTGGACGTCCTCTACGCTACAGCTGGGACCAAAAAAACCGCCATTTTGCATAACGCGCCTACGAATGACGTCAATTGAAGAAACGACGTCGCTTAGCCGATCTCCTTTTGCCCATACGTGCATCCTCTCTTCCTCATCATATTCCACGTCTTCAGTCATGGTCTTCATACACACCTGAAAGATTATGAGGTTCTTCTCGAGGTCTTGGTCAATTGAGTCTCTGTGGACCGTTCTGAGGAGTCGGATGATAGACTGAGCCTTCTCTATGATGGTTTCAGTTGATGTCATCACCTCAGTTACTCGCACCGACCTTTTATTAGTATAGCACTGTATCTTCAGCAATGCTAGTAAAATAGCTGTAGCACAAACTATAATTGAAAAACTGGGCACAGTGAGGGCGACAGAGAAAATTTGTGCCATCTCGTGCAACAATCGCTCTTCACTTGTGTTAAAACTAATATTATCTCGATTTTCACTATGAACATTGAAACAAGGTCCACATAGAAGATTAATTTCTGTACGAGAAAGAAGTTTATTTGCTCGAATATGCATTCTAGCTATCAATGAGCAATTCTTTCTTCTCTAACTGGTATCCATCAACCAATCAGGTGTGGGGGAAGTTGTGTTGCCGACTAGAACGTGAGTAGAATCCGTCATAATTTGCAACAACACAACGATACCAATTTATTTTTGCTGGACTTTAAAACGTCAGAAGATTAAGATAGAAACCAGCTTACAAAAATAGAATGACATTATTAGACTCTCAGGATTCATGAAATGAGTTACGTAAATTTTGAACTAGTGGATGTAAGATAAGCAAATTATGTGTACTACTATCTTAGTGAGTCCAACAAAAATTGATCTAGTTTGTAGATTAGAATTCTGGTTTTACCCAATTGAACTCACTTAAGATAATATTACACCTGTCACATGATATTACACCACTAGTATGATATTAGACCTATAAGACATTAAGCATTTAAGATATTATAAGACTTCTAACATAATATTACACCACCATATTGTAATGGTACACCTCTAGCACACACACGACACAACATGACAAACACACAAAAGAAAAACATACATATACCACAATGTCGACTGCACCACTGCTACTGTCAGGAAATAATTATGATGTTGGGAACACACACATCTCTGTAGACTAGGCCTCCATTTGATCTCTGTGACCACTCTACACCCAATGGGTTGAATCAAAACATTCATTTAATCAACAGTATGCAGATAAATAAGTGTGTGAAATTGTAAAAACTTGTTCACTAAAATTTTGAAAACCATGGCAAAATATTTTTTCTTTAGAATGCACTGTTTTGCATTATGTATTTTAGTTGGTATTTTGTTATAAAACAAGTCAACGTTGGCATATAAATAAAAACGCAGATGTGTGTTTTTTACGGGACCAGGCGGTTTTATTGCTAATTTGTTTATTATTATTCGTAAAGCTATGAAACTTTGTACATATATAGAAAAAAAAGATCTTGTTCATGAACATTTTTTGATTTGATCCATAAAAAACGAGTTAGAAAACGAAAACGCGAAATTTTAGGAGAAACTTCCCTACATTATTCCACCTTCAAAAATTGAAGTAGAGACTCGTGTGAGGGCTCTTTAGATAAAGAGCTAAAAGCTCTCTAATGAACAATGGATAGACATTCTTGAATGGTTATTTGTTTCATAGATATTTACCTTTCAAAAAATAGTTTTTGTTTCAAATTTTTGATACAGCCAATATTGGATTAGCTATATGTTTTGATCTAATTATAATATTGTAAACTTCTTAACGTTAATCTCTAGAAGACTTTCTGTTCTTTTTAAAGAGTTTCTACACGAGTCTCTATGTCAAATTATGATGAAAGAGTATGCTTTGACGCTTCCGAAAAAAAAGTTTTTCAGGAGAGCCAATTTTTTTTTATAATTTTATTTTTTTGGAACCCGAAGGTTCCGGGGTCTTCCTTAGGAGGTAATGTGCTATGTATCAACTGGGTTAGGATAATGATAGATCATGAGGCGCTTCAGTACTGCAGAGGGGGAGTGTTAAGGAGTTTTTCGAGGCGGGGTGCCGTGAAGATTAGAATCCACCGAGGTTGTAGCAGCAGGAAGGTTTGTCATGGGAGGTCCTCATCGTCTTTGCTGGTGGTCCCTTCGCCGGAGTCGTTTCCTACTTCTTTCTTGCTTTCATAGCAGTTCGTAGAATGAGTCCAAGAGCCACAAGGACGTGTCCAAGGAACATTCCCCAGGTTGTGCTGAAGGGCCGTGACAGTCGCAGCAAAGACAGAGCACTCAAGGTAAGCAAACTTGGTCTTGAGGAATGTTTTAAGTTGGCGTAGTCGGCTCCCCATCCTCTTGGAAACGTGGTTGACGCATTCCTCCTTCACATCAGTGGTTGCTGCGTAGGTGCCTGCTTTGCAGTTCTGCGTTCTTTGCCTCCCTACCCCACACGGGGCCCCTTCCCACTCTTCCCATACCCCTTTCCCACCCCTCCCACATCCCTTTCCCGTTCTCGTACAACCCAAAAATTTTTACGGAACTTATGCAATATGTTATCTTTCATTATTTGTAAAAATATGCATTCGTGAAAATTTTGAGATTTTGGCTAAATGAACCCGCCTGGTCCTTTAATTGAGTTTCTTCACTGCTTTCGGAGATACATTCTTTGTATAATAATACATGAATAACAAATTTTGGGCAGCTGTGAATAGACTTGGTTACTAAAAAATTATCAAAACCATTAAGCACTGAAACCCATAAACCTCTTTTGAATGAACATAAATGCCATAGTTCATATGTTATTGGAACATTCAACGCTAAATTCTCCAGCTAATTTCAAAATTATTTCAAACTTGAATTCAGAGGTGAATATCAAGTTAAGTTTACCAGTTTTAATCTGAAGGCACAATGATATGTCAGGAAAAGTAAAATAAGTTACGTCCAGAATAATAATAATGAACGTCTGTGACTAATAGTTAACTAATAAACACAGTATAGACCGCATCTATAACACATTTTTTTTAATATTTAGTAAGTTAAGTATTAAAATCTCAAACATTTCATATGTCAGTGATACATCCTGGTAATCAATTGAATTTAACTCACACAAAGTCAGATCTTACTTGTTTTATTTTCCCAAACTGTAGAGCTTAGCGGCGAACCACACGCGCTGAGACGAGTTGTTTGTGAAATCAGGTGCCAGACAGAAATGAACGCGTACTCCCGCTGCAGGCTCTTTACACAAGGTGCAGCAATATAAATTCCTATTTTGAATTAGATTTTCTTTCGAAAAAATAAAGTTATATTGCTTCACCCTGTACTATCAGCGTCAGGGACCGCATGGGCCTATATATAATAGGTTACCAACTCGTGTTTAGCATACCTTCCAGATTGGCCCAGATTTTATCAGATTATGAGCCATTGTTAACACTTCACTTTCCTTTAGAAGATAATTATATTCATTTCGTGATGAAGAAAGAATAGAATAGAATAAGGCAATAGAAACGAGCCGTTTGGTCCATTCTTGGGTTCATAGCCGAGTCCGAAGCCGTCTTAAGTAAGGGCATCAATCGTGCACGCACATCTTAATCCTGTAAGTAAATTCAGTCGCGTGCACACACTTCACTCACGTACAGGCATTTCAGCCAAACCGATTCATGGCAATCATACTCTGATCCTGGGAGTTAGGGACATAGAATCAGTGCGTTATAATACTGGGGGGTTCGTAATCCAATATTGCTTGGGCGATTTTTGAATGCATTCACAGTGCCAGCAGAAACGATTGATGAGTGAGTGTGTTCTAGTTTCTTACTAGAAAGAAAGTCACGCAGAAACTACTGTAATGAAATTTTATGAAAGAACTAATAACCTACCATAATTTTATAGATGCCCTCAATATGCGAGTACAGAGGTAACACTTCAACACGTGGTGACACATCAACAATAAAGACGTTAAAAAACACGTAATTTCAAAACGGGATATTAAATTTTTGATGCTGCTCAGTTGCAGAAAAAGATTCACTTGAAAATAAAACGACATGTTTTATTTCAGAACTTTAATATTTTTTGATGTGAAGACGTTATCAATGAGCGTTAACTACAATGTTAACATATTTTCATGCATCAAGTTTATTTTGCATAAAGATTTTTTTAAATTCTTACCCTTCATTTTCTTTCTATTTTTCTTTGATGTTTGCCACTTTGAGTGCAGAAGGTTAAGCAACATTATCACCAACACTCTTGTTACCTGTGTTTATTTTCTGACGAATTTCGTTTTGTTTCTGGCAGGTATGTATCTCGCAAAAGCATGCTGAAGGAAGTAAACCAGCATCCTCTAAACCAGCATTTTCTTAAGGCGCTACCACTCACCCATTGTATGGCTCTCTTTTTAGTGCGATGCTGTCCTTTCAGCATGCTGCTTGTCTTTCGGTAATACTCTGTCATGAAAAAACTAAGAACTTTAAATGGTTTTAATGCCTTAACAAAATAAGCATTATCAGAGAAAAATCTTCTTCGTATATAACTCCTTTACATTAGTCTTTCATTCTATTTCTGTGGATTTCTCTTTAAACACTACTAGATCAAATGGATTCTTAGGTTTAAAATAACGAATGAGGTTCTAGCATTCAATTTACTCGTCTTAGCTTGCCATTCATATTATCTGAATTGAGTTTGAAGTCATGGACACATTACGTCTGGGAAACTGATTTCTATCACAGAATTGGTCTACACATGGCAAAGCATGGAACAAACTTTGAAGCTCTGCGACAAGCTCCACTCGATAGAAAATTTGACATTAGGCGACACAATATTGGGTTGCGGGAAACAGTAATTAGGATTTAAATTTCAGGACTGAGAAATGAGTGCGTTAATACCCCTTAGGCAGGACCAGAGGGCATCTTCTGAAAGTGGGAAAGAATTTTAGGGTTAAAGAAAATCATAAGCGCTTCCTATTACGAGGGATCCACAGTTTT
>VCRD01007878.1:3290-19520 GCA_006783055.1 Trinorchestia longiramus
AGCCGCGTCAACCAAGTCGGCAGCGGGATTCGAACCCGGGTCTTTCCGCTCGCAAGCAGACTCGCTCACCAGTCGACCAAGCTGGTGATATGACGTCGTGGTGATGGCGTCGACGTTGTGAAAAGTGTGTACGACTGCCGGGAGAATACCTCGAGAAATGACACAATTTTCCCAGTTTTTGTGCAATTAGTTTGTAAAAAAGTGAAAAGTGTTATAACTTGAATGCACCTCATATTTGTGACATCTTAATCCACAGCACTTGAAATTAAATTAACCCCTCATTGCAAGAAGGCATAAAATATAAGGTATTTTCTCAAAAATTGCGTACATAAGCAAGTTAAAACTCGTATTTTAGGGCGTATAGTAACATAGTGACATAAGCGACACTCTGGGTAAAATTGGGATTATTATACCACTATCTGCGTCTTGATGTCAGCTATCCGGGGAAGTCGTGGGAGAATAAAATCAAGGCGCACAGTAAAGTTCAAAGTCCGTGTAAACAACATCACAATACGTTGCAGGCGACGTAGAGCTTCAGCAGACTAGAGAATGATACTCTTTAGAAGTTTAAAGATGCTTACCTTGGTGTATAAACAAACAAACAATACCTTTGGGGTCTCAGACGAAATTTTGCAGGTTCGGAAAAATTTTTGCTGTATTTTCTTACTCATTCACTATCGTCATCCTTACCATTGGTCTATTATCGTACTATCTTGTCTTACCTATTAAAGATACTTACCTTGGTGTATAAAGCGTCTCTATGTTACTATACACCTCAATTATTTAGCACTATACAGTCAGTTGATCAGATTCATGTATTTGGCGTTATCAGTGCCCGCTATATTTGGCTTTTCTTGTTACCTTGCCGTTGTACGGAAGCAATATCCATTGTAAAGTTCAGCCGTCAAGCTGACAAATCAGGGCTAAAATTCCCCTATTACTTGAACTTGACACACGAATAAATTTGATCGATAGTTGAAGCATTAAAATTTTCGCGAGAATGTCAATTACTAACAACTGTCACAAGTACAGAGTGCGACAACATGACTTCCTTTTTTCAAACGCTTTGTTTTGGAAAAAGGAAGTTATATTTCGACACTCTGTATTACCGGTACTGATCTGACGTTATTTAGTTAAACTGATAAACTCATATTATAAGCATTTAAAATGATTTTTCAATTAATCATCGTCTTTCTTATCGATAAACCTCTGAACAAGAAAAAGTAATCAAACTTTTGTGACTTGTACATGTGTATAATTAGTCGATTTTTCTACGAAAAACTTGTGCATTGCTAAACAAAAGCGGTGAAGGTAAAGGTGACTTTGTTTAGGAGTGGGAAGACTTACTGCCGTGCATTGAAAATATTTTCAAAAGTTCTACGCTTGCGTTAAAATGAATGTTAGATCTTTCCAAGGAAAAGATGTTAATGTTTTTTAGGGTAGTCTATATCTAGAAAAGCATAGAAGAAAATCATGTTTTCCGTTTTTAACAGAATTCATCGTTGGTAAAAATTATTTTCAAAATACCATTCGAGTTTAGTTAAAGTGCAAAGCTTGCGGAAGCAAACAAGTTTTATTCTCTAATACCAAAAATATTAAAATTTCAGTTACCATAATATACATAGCAGAAGCAAGCTACAACAAGTGTTCAACAGGTCCCATGCAGCGTAAACAGAAGCTCTAGTATCATCACCACCTAAGCAATGCACGAGTGCAAGTTTGACGGATCAACTCTTGTGCTATGAACGCGTGAGAAACTCCCAACAATGATCTGGTTCCCAGTTTTTGAAAATCATTTATGTGTAGATTTCAATTTCAACTTTCTTTTGTTAGAGGATGCAGAGGATATTTCACTTGAATGGTTGATAATCTCACGGCAATATAACAATTTTATTTGTTGTATTTCCCTGCTAGGACACAATGTAGGAGCTTTGCATGTGTATCTGACATCACCACCGCCAGTGTCGAAGCAACAAGCGCAGCAGCACAAGTAGCAGTAATCGTGCAGCAAATGATATTGCACTACCGAGTACTAGAAATGCGTAGTCGTTGCGATACTACCCAGCCTGATTAAATCCGAAGAGCTTTACCGATAAAATTTTCGCATAATGGTGGATTCCATCCATGCAAATTAAGTGAAAGTGAATGAGCTTCAAATGCATCAATTACGATTCTAACTAATTGGTAAGAAGCTTTTGACCTTCATGAACGAATAGATTCTAACCTCGCTGGCCTGCAGAAAGCCGAGATTCCGCGCGCGCTCGTGACAGGTCGAATTAATTTACGCAGAATTGGAGCTCTCATTTTCTCTGGCTGGCGATTGTATTTCAAAGAACAACAATATCTGAAGCTCCAATATTGTTTCAGAGTCTGGTTAGTCATGCAGATCTCCCTAATCTAATTTGACCACTCAATTTCATTAGATGTTGGCTTCGTGAAACGGGTTGTGGTTTCTTTTTCGGTGGTTTTCACTGTTCTCGAGCAGTGTTATGCATCTGAAGTTTGAATGTGAGCCTGCATCACCATATTTTCATTTGACTGTTACATGTACTCTCATGTTTTGGTGAAATATGATATTCTTGTACAAAGCTCTGTGTAAACAAAAATAAATTTTTTTTTCATTATATTTTTTTCTTATTTTCGTTCTGTAATCAATATAAAACAATACTTGACTTGGGTGCAATTTGTTGGGTCAGGCCTTTTATATTGTGTATCCAAAGTTGAAGGAAACTTTTTTGGGATTTCCGTGTCCATAAAGTAATAGGTAGTAAGTGAAGCCATTTCCATTTTTCTGTTCCTTACTTTCGGGAGACCTTATTTAGTTTTTTCATAGCATGAATATTCGATTCATTTACTTTGTTTCCCATTCATTCATTATTTATAAAAAACTTTCATTGTACATTTAAACCTTTTAAGTTACAGCTGTGCATACCGAATGAGGTCTAATTTTTTCAAATGTAGGAAGTAACCTTAGTTATAAGTGCGTTAAGTATAAGTTCTTCTTTGATGCTTTCGATCCTCGGGAATGAAATTAATTCGAACAAGTTATTGAAACTTAAAACTTAGTACTTAAATGTATAGAAGTTCTAGGTGTTTTCATGCAGTGCATACGTCAACTTTTCCCCCTAGTTCAGGGGATCAGAGGAACAGTCATTATTGAAGAAGTTCGTTTTAAGAAACGAATTCTCTGATTTTCTCGTTCCGTCTCCTAATACACTTCATGTCAATACACTCAAACCTCAGTATTTTCACCATCATTATTTGCATTATTTACAACTTTTAGTGCTATTTTTTTAGCATAATTCATCATTTTTAGTACTGTCGAGTTATTTTCGGGATTTTCATTTATGTTTTCTTGCATATATGAACTCTTCAATCTTGAATTGTAACTTTAATTACGACAAATGATGAGGTTTAATTACGAATAATAGTAGTTTTTGGTAATGCAAACTTTATCAATACGGGATCATTCGCAAATTTCATGTTATATTTGAGTTAGGTGCATTTCCATACCCAGCATATATGACGCTGTCCCTTCGACTCTTGCTTCTCGACGCAGAACCCACTACATTAAGACCTCTCGCGGTCGATGAATGATAAGGAATAGAATAAAATAAAATATAGCGACTGGAACGAGCCGTTTGGTCCGTTCTCGAGCCGCTACCCAAGTCCCATGACGTCTAACGTAAAGGCATCAATCACGCACATGTACCTCAACATACATAAATATTTCATTTACATGCGTACACCTTAACCAATTACAAGCACTTCCGTCATGCAAACACTGCAAGCACACATACACAGGCCCAGAGTTAAGAATGACATGGTATTAGTACTTTACAGAATTGGGAGGTTTCTTTCCCAAATTCATCCGGACTTTTCTTGAACGTGTTCACTGTGCCAGCAGATACAATATTTTCGAGTAGCTAATTCCAGGCTCTGGTGATTTTGGATGGAAAATTGTTATGAGCCTGGAATGTCGTGTAGGTTATTCTTATAAGTTTGTGGCTGTTATTTACTTTGTTTGTGATGAATTCCGACCGTTGTTGTGCTTAGATTTTTTATTTTAATGTGGGCCAATTTAAAGATAACTTAGTTTAAGCCTGCATGTCAGGGTAGATCGTGTCAATATTTCACAAGGCTTGACTTTGATGACCTTATTCGGGTTTACTTTACATTGGGCTTCAATTCAGTTCTTATGCTGTCTTCAGCGTACTTCAGTTTGTACGCTTTTTGTCCTGATCTAAATAAAACTCACTGTAGCATAATTTTATTTGGCTTTGTTTGAATATTTTTTGACTTTATAGTTCGTGAAATAGTCGTACAGTAGACGAGACAATTTCTGCGAACAGCCGTTTGTGCTTCAGGAGTAAAATGAACGACTCCCTTACAGACGCAGGGTGCGGAAGCGACTGTTTAGTATTAAAATGAAGTCGTCTGATTCTAAATAGGAATGGTATGCTAAATTCTCTAGCAGTTCCATTTTGGAAAATTTAGACTTTTCTTGTCGTAACCGAGTCTTCCCTTTATCCCTGTTTATTCAGCAGGTCCTGAAATGCGTCAACAACTTTGTCCATGTGAAGGATAGTCCACTAAACAGCGCAACACAAGCTTTAGAGGCCCATTAATTCAGAGCTGTTTGCACTCCCGCGTACCCGGACGTTAGAGAACATGGCGGTCTGGGCTATGAAGTCATATCTTTTTGTTTTTCATTCAATAAATTCATGTCTACAGCGCATTCTTCCTGTTGCTGCAGCAAAACGAGAAACCTGCAATGGTTTGCAGTTGAGCGATGCCTGCTAGTACGTATGTAAGATCCTAAGATAAATATGAAGTGAAAAACGATGCTCGCATTGAAACAGTTTGCTAAATGCACAAGAATGTTTCAATCAGGTTTGGTTACTCTGACATGTAATAATGGCAACTCAAGTTGTTACAAATCAACCAATTGTAATTCTCTTTTATGCAGAGAACAACACGTTTAATGAAAAATAAAAACTTATCATCAAAAGGAAGTATAATCGAGTTTGCATAATGTTTTCATACGTGTAACCTTGAAAAGAAAAGATAGTTTAGGTATGTTGAAGTTATTTTGGGTTTTACTTCACTGAAAATGAGAAACATTAGGAATAACTCCAGTGTTGACTTACTAAATAAGTTTAAAATTTGAAAGCATGAATTAAAATTATTAATTCTCAGACAATTTCGAATTTTGTGTGTTTTTTATTGTAACCCGTTGCTTAACTGCATTAGATAGACCATATTCTCTTTGAAATAAATCATAAGTGAATTGCTTAAAAATGTGGAAAAACTATACGTATATACGTATTTCATTAGCTTCATGAATGTTGATATCTTGGTGGTACAGATATAGACTGTTAGGCTAAAATCGAGTTATATATCGAGCTATTTCCAATGACTTTGATATCTAGAAGTAAGCTTTTAGTTATATTCATTTGTATTTGTTATTTTCGACTATGAATGTGTGACTTTAGTTATTGAAATCTTTGTTCGATGACAAGAATGTTGATTTTTAGTTTGGTTCAGTCTGGTCCTGTCGAATTATTCAATGAAGTTAAACTTCGCCGGTATTCACTCCGCCCGACTTCCATGTTCTAAATAAAACGAGAAAAGTTTCGCCGTCGATTGGACTACTTTCTGTCGGACGCGCATAATTGGAATGCCAGATTACACGAGTCAAATTTATAGGCGAATTGGACGCCATTTCACATGCATTAATAACTCATCAGCGAAAGAAGGCTCAATCCTGGGCCGTCCAATTACGGTATTGAATTTCCCATGAGTGTACGAGCTATTCCTAGCTGACAGGTCTCGATCTGTAGTAAAATATATTGGAAAAATGGCCCAAAATTTATAATGATCAACCTCAAATAGCCTGAGATCGATAATGGGAAATATGAAGCACTAGTGATTTTTTAGTCTTTGGATAACTTTAATAAGGCTTCTACGTGTAGTTTAGAACATATTATATATTATATAGATATAACAGTATGATTACAAAATGTTCTGAGCCTAGTCTTTCTAAATGAAGCTTGACTCCAGTCTCATGTGCGTAGGTTTTATCGGCAACTTTTAACGCGGCATACGATTTAAGATTCAGTACAACACAACTGATACCAACGAAATTTAATATTATGTTTGATAATATTTGTACGGAGTAAATGTTTTATGCAACACCAGTCGAGGCAAGTGTATACACCTTTGTTTAAAATTGAACTAACAAACTGAAATTTCTCTTTGCCGTGTTCCATTTCCGATATAATCGTGCCAAGTGGCCGTATTATGTTAGCAATCATATTATAAACTAGAAATTTCCCTAAATGTTTTCTTATAACCATGAAAACGATTATTTTAGTGCGTTTATCAAACAGCACCAAGTGTTCACTGCCTTAAATTCGACACAAACATTCACCGAGCAAGTATATGTAAAGGTGCGGGTTGGTTCCTTCAGTAGGTGCGCTGCAGAGGATTTTTCTCAGGCTTTTTCTGAGATTGACTATTGATGATGCAACTGTCGAGTTCATGAGTTTCTACTGGGGTATGGGGTGGCGAAAAAGGGCGTTTATGCCGATAGTGTCTACCTTCGACAACGTACGTCGTCTGCTTCTGCTCTGCCGCATATGAAGAGATACAGCAGTGTTTCTTACAACATTAAAATATTAAAATAGTTCCACAATTTTTTTTTCTGCAACAAGTGATATTTTCGTTTGTGTACTAGTTCCAAATACTTCTAAAAATTATATCATCGTATAATTTTTTACACGAAAATGAGATATTCTGCCTCCCAGCGAGGTTAAAATGACAGTAGCTGTTTTACTTTCTTACATGCTGCTTTAAAGGCGAAAGAGAATTGAATTATTTCAGCATAGATACAGAATTTCGTTACTTTTGGGAACACATGCGCATATTTCTTACTTAAACAGCCATAATATCACACGAAAAGTTCGTTCTTATCGTCAGCTTTTGTGTTCATGTAATCAGGAGGACTACAAGCATGGACAAGGACAGGAGGACATGCTACAAGAGGACAAGGTTTGCAGCTTTCACCTTAAAGGTCGTGGAAGTACGGATGATGGTTTCTGGTGCTGTATGTTAAAACGACTTAATTTCATTGACACTGCCTTTTTAACCAATGAGTTACATATTTTGTGATTATTTAAAAAAATTAAGATTCACTGTAATTTTTGTAATTGATACATTTTCTATGTAATTTGCAATTATGAGATCGTCGAAGTGGTAACCAAATTTATGTGGTTATATCTGTATTTAAATTTTAGAGCTTTCCAGCACTGTAAGTTGCTTCGTCAGCATAAGGAATCTATAAAAACAGGCTTTACTACCATTTGACAATAAATATTGAAAATATAATAGCAAGGACATACGAAGATTCAATGGAATCGATAGAAGCACCAGTTCAGTTAGCTTCAGTTTCATTTTAGTTATAACCAATGAATTGCAATGCTCTCAATGAATTCCAAGCTAAAATTATTGCAGAATGATTTGATGTTAAGATTGCCTACATGAACTTGCTGGACAAATTTTAAGTGAAGGATTTCGTACGTGGCTTTGCATGGCTTGTTACTGTTCAGCCTCTGTAAGGGCAGACAACCCACTACGCTCAACTATGTGTGTTATGAAATGGCGAATAGCTTCGTCGAAATATCTTGCATATCACAGCATGACTACTCTTGTATTCATAGAGAAACTGCTACGCAGCAGGAACGCCGTCTGATCCCGAGACTGGAAGCAGCTTCGGTTATTTCCCTCTTTGATGAACTCTGAGATAAAGTGCTCATGCCAGTTTGTCCGACGAAAAATAAATAGAATTAATTAAATAATAAGGAAATATTAACTAAATTAATAATTTGCAAGACATTTAGACTATAATACGTAGTGATCTTTCTAGGACGACAGGTTCCTAGAAGTCATTCCGATGGGAATGCTGAGAGCGTCCATGCCCATATTCAAAAAATAAGAAATCTTCTCACAATACTAAAACATGACGTGCGAAAAAGATGAAAAACGAATAAAATAAATAATAAATATGGTACACAAATGTTTGACGAAAGAGCTGAAGGTTTAAAAATATTACTTTTCTTAGTTTTCGAATGTTTCGTAATTTTTTCTCGTTGCTTCGTAACCTATCACTTGCCATTTTGGTCTGTAAGCAATGAATGTTACCTTTCCATCTAAATAATTGACTGGTGATAAGTTTCACATTCAGACTTTGTACTCAAGAAACGAATACTCTTGCTCTAGACTTTCTTATTTACACAAGTCAACACTACGTATGAAGCCTATTTTCGAGGTGTTCCCTGCAACCCACCACAGACTCGACAGAACTTATTTCAAGATTTTGTCCTGATCATCAATATGAATCAAATGTGGTAATTATGATGTATCCTATGGGGTGATTATTATGTATATCATGTTGTAATTATTATGAATCTTTTTCACCTTCTTCAACCTCTGAAGTAGAAGGTCTCGGTATCATTCAACTAACTTCTTGCAGGGTCTGGTATATTACTACATTATTTTAATTCATTCCTTATTTTTACGTATGTGTACGAGTATAAACCTGTTCCGAGACCCTGATAGTGCAGCAATCATTGCAAACACCATTCCCCCTCACTTGCTTTGTATGAACATTAACTCTTTTTTTTCTAAGCGCTTATATCATTGGAGCACCGCTCCTCCTGCATTATCTGACAATAGCTAAGATAGTAGTACTTAATAACACAAGCTGTCACAAGTTAAACGAAAGTAATGCAGTGCAAAGTATGCTACATTTGCATCGTAACTGTCCAAGTGCTGATAATTTAGTTAATAGGATATGACCAGAATAGTTCGCTGCCTCTTGGAGGAGAATATTCTTCTCATTCTCAAGATTATTTTTCATCGTATGGTAGTGTGTAATGAAAAGATGCCCGAATATTTTACAAAAGTAAATGAAGATGGGTACAGTTTCATAATGTTTCTTATTTCTAACAAAGTTTGAGTTCTGACTTTCTTACTTGTTCAATTGGTTCATTTTGAGTAATTATGATTGAAAGACTTCATTCTTATACTTACACTACAGAATACGTTCGAATCTAATTTTTTGTTCTCTTCAATGCGAAGGAATATATCTGTGTTATCCTTTAGTGAGTTTTTACTTAAGTTCATTTTAATTATTGGCTAAAAAAGTTTTAAATCGCTATTTTCATTATTTTCAATTTTTCAGAGCTCTTAAATGTGTGAATAGATTGAGGCTATAGGAATGAACCTTCAGGCCCATTCTTGGGTCGGATAATTACTTCGATAATTATTCGGTTGTTTACCCAAGTCCCATGCCGTATTTCTAGCCGCGTCAACTATGTCGGCAGCGGGATTCGAACCCGGGTCTTTCCACTCGCAAGCAGATTCGCTCACCAGTCGACCAAGCTGGTGATAAGTCGACCAAGCTGGTGATAAGTCGACCAAGCTGGTGATAGTCGACCAAGCTGGTGATAGTCGACCAAGCTGGTGATAGTCGACCAAGCTGGTGATGGCTAGCTCTTCGTTGGTCAATGATCGAGAAAATTCATTAAAAATTCCGAAAATCGGATCAAAGTTCTTTATGAATTTGTATTTACATGTTCTCGTAAATAAGTTTAGAAACATCTATTACTCGAAAACATAGTTGCACATGTTAAGCGTCTGAGTACATAGGCTCAAACTTTAACACCGTGTCTTAATCATGTTTCTTGGAGCCATCAAATTATTTCTCTTCTTACCACACATTTTCATTGCGCTATTCGCTCACAAGGGAAAGTGTAACACTGTTTTTTAAATGTAATGAAATTTTAGCCGCACTATAAAATCCATTAAAGCCTTTTTTGTTGTTGAACAGAAAACTGTTTATATTACGGTCCTGGATATTTATTGGTAGGAGTAGAAGTTAAGTTTAAATTTTATCATTTGCTTCTTACGTAATATTTGCCAGCTTTTTTTGCATTTCGCTTTATCACGTATGGTCAGTAACTACATGTATCTTACTGCAGACATGTTAATTTTCATTGTTACTCTTTTATACTTCATTTTCCATAGTTAAATTGTCCACATATGCTATGAGTTTGTCCTAAATTGTTTCTTTACTATGAAAATTGGTCAAAAACTGAGCATCATTACCAGACAAAAGAAACGTTTAGTAAGGTCGTAGGTCCTGTCATAATGGCTGTAATTTAGACTATTCATGCTACTCCATTATACCAAAGAAAAAGCCACTTTCCCGTGTCCCTCATAAACGAAACATTTAAAGCGAGGGATACACTCTTTGGTAGTCCTTAGAAAACAAAGTTAAGAAGCGGCATTTACTGTAATGGCTTCCGTAGTCTACACCTGCATACTTGTAGGCTGGAACTGATGTTATTCTTCACATTTTCTAATTAGCACTTCAGTTGATTCGAATTGTTGAAAAACTCTCTACGTATGGGACAAGATTCTAAAAGAAAATGAAATGAATGGCCAGTATTATTAAAACTTTTTCAGTGTCGATCACACATAAAATACTACAGTATTTACCGCACATAAGTACTCGTGTGAAGTAAGAAAGACCATAGAATTTGACGTTTGAGCAACCGCTCATCGTTAGAAAAAAAAACCCACGAAAGAGTCAGAAGTCTGATGTAAAAAACAAAACTTCTTTGAACTCAAAACACGGCTAAAACACTACAATGGTTGTTTGAAATGGGTCAAATTGCTATTTTTAAAACAAAAGTTGTTGATATTAAGAAACTATTTCCCTACCTTTTGCAGTAGGACCTCGAAACAACGAACCCAAAAGCTTTCCCTACTTGGCAGAGTGCCGATTTTGAAATAGCATTGTCTGTTCTCCTATAGAAGTTGTTTTTAACTAAGTTCTGAAGTTTTTTATCGATACTGTTTTTTTAATGGTTCGTTAAAACATGTTTGATGTTACACTTCAAATTCAATGAAATTTTTTGTCGAGTTTAACATGGATATACAGTGAAACAAGAACAAAACCATTGAATTCTTTTATTGCATAAATTATATGTGCAAACACACTTACATGAGTAGATATACATTATTTAAAATAATGCAATAGTAAAATAATAGTAAAAAATATCGTGCTATTGATTAATATTGAAAACTTTACACTTACGATCAAAGGAATACATTTGATAATAAATTAGTTCGATGACTGAATCATTATGACTCAAGGTTACATATTGAGTTATTCGTATCCTGACGACTTGACACCCGTTATCAGCTTACTCTGTTAGAGGTTTCAATATAATAAGTTTTGAAAATACTAATGTTCTTCTACAACAGTGCGGATTTTATATAATTGCTTATAATTCGATCCATTTTTGTTTATTTTAATGTATATTCACTTGTTCAATTTTATGTGATTATAAGTGAAGAAGTTCGGGCCAGCTACGTTGAAGCTCAGTAAATGGCTCCATTTGTAGTTCGCTGCTTAGAGAGTTTCCTTCGTTTAGGAGTCACGCTTTTGTAAAAGTTTTCGTCTTTGGAGTCCCTTCTTAAAAAGTTCTATTGCATATTAAAGCCATCGAAGAGAAATGAAATATTAGAAGGTTTCGTATATCCTATTGAAGTGGGTTTTACTTGCTAAAATATTCCTTTTACGATAACTCGGACGTAAACTTTACTTTGCTAATAGAACTTTACAAGGCTGAACTCATAATTCTGTGGTTCGTTCATGTTTCCGTATTAAAAGTTTCTTAGTGTTAATGCTTTTTATACGGCGGTATTGGGTCTCATGCTAGTTAATTTATAGATAAGTCATTTAATCTGAATAAAATTCATGAGATCAACGCTTGTAAACTTCGATTTATGGCTTCCTCATCCTTTTGTCTCCACACAAAAAAAAAATATCCAGGGTGTTCCAATAACCTGGGCCTATTTTAAATAAGTTTAAGCGTCTAATAACTTTTGTCTTTTTCTTTTAGATCTAACAACTTTAATCTCAACAATTTTAACCATGAAAAAATTTACAATATAACAACGTTTTAAAGTTAACGAAGCCTTTTACGAAAATGACGTTCAAACAGAAATGCAAATGTATTTTGCACACTTAGCTATTTTTACCCGAAATTGATCCGAGTTATCGGAACAGCCGTTATAACTGTTTACACTATACTTTTCTGGTGTAAATTGAGGAACTTCACCAATAGCATTCATTTTTGTTTTTATTTTGGCTTTGAAGAAAAATTTCATGCAGAGCAAAATGAGCATCCCAGTTTAATACATTTGTTGTGCGTCATTATCTCTCATATGAGGATACAAACATTTATATACAAATTATGATGGTGAACAAAATTTTACTTTTTTCGCTTATCTTTAATCAAATAGGGTAGTTTTTATAGTATTTTTTTCACTAATTTTTAATGTGCTTTGCAAATATGCATGTCAGGTATAGTTCTTGAGGAACACTTGATTGTTCCTCATAGTTCCATTGTTTTTTCACACAATGCTTTAGTCTGTCTCTGCTCTTTGACTAGTATAAGAAACAACAAATTTTTGTATATCTTAGTTGATAACCGAGGACAAGAGCAATGACTTTCAAGACCCTGCAAAGGTGCTAGGCATATATTTCATACTGAACCATCCGTAATAAAACTTTCATATTTCCACATGTCTTCATGTGGGTCTCCTGTCGTATCAGGAATTTCTTAGAAAGGATGAAGAGGGATCGCAATTCCCTTGTCCCTAAGACTAACACATGATCAGAAGTACATCAAAAAAATTTTGATGGACTATTTCATAACACAGTAGTAATTAAATTATAATGGATTTTTAAATTTCTGTCATTTTGATGCAAAAAGGGGAAAAAATGTTTTATGCAAAAAAGGGAAAAGACGCTACCAGCTAAAAAAATAGTTTGCTACGGTACCGAGACCTCACAGCCGAGCTTGATTTAGTAATTAACTTACAAAGTGGAGACCAAGAAAACGTTGATGTGTATATAATTAATTTTATTACAGGAATTTCCATCTCGAAAACTGTATGGCGTGAACTCAAAACTTATTTTTTTTGTCTTCGCTGTTGTGGAACGCAACGCTTCATACGCTGTAGACTCGTAGAGGAAACATTTTTTGGTTTTTAGTTTCTGCATTTAGGCTGAAACCAAGACAGTAATCATTGTTAAAGATGTGTAAGAGTATACTGCGATTCATATATATGCCGATTAAAATTCCAAAGGCTAAAACCTATATCCATGTAGCCACAACATCATGAAATTCTCATATTGCGTCACCAAATATTTTATTACTTACCAGTCAAGGTTAGCAAGCGCTAAATTGTTATTTTTGTCCCTGTTGTTAATTTATTTACTTATTTTTATCTCATCAGGTTGCGTCAGAATATCACGGAATATAAGCCATCTCATTGTTGGCAGCGTAGCTGCAGCAGTCTTGCACTCGAGCTTGTCGTGCACACGGACAGCGCTGAGCTGTGGTCGGGCTACTAATTTTGGTCGTAGAAGTTCTGAAACAGCAGCAAGCAAACAGGATCACCGTCCCAGGTGAGAAATGTTTATCGTTTTGAATATTGTGGAAGAAATCCTTAGTGTATTATCATTTCAATTCATTTTTCGATGTTTTCAGGGAAGCTTACTGGCGGTAATAATTGGAAACAGTAATGAGGGATGAAAAAATCTGGCCCACGTACAGGTTTCTACGTTAATGAAGCTTAAAAATGTATTAATCACGCGTGCATTCTCACATGTGTTTGTACTTCCTAAACATACAGGTTCTACCAAAAACTGTAAACACACTTCAGGAATATCACACGTTGAATTCACAAGTGCGTCATAAACGTCTTATGCGCAATGTTCATGCGAAACAAGAGTGAGTGGTATAAACATAGGCTACATTCTTAAAAAAGTTCAGGAAGTGTTACATTCCACTCTCATTTCATAAAGTTAATGTAGACGACCCCGATCAAAGAATTCGGTTTTGTGAGAGGTTTAGATGAGTGTGGATGAAAACACTTGCAGACTTTTACATATGTGGGAGTATAAAGGATATCGTGTGTTGCAGAAAGCTGACTGCATTAGTGCCTATACACAACGAATTGAAAACGCATGTGCTGCAATTCACTCGACATTTGGATCAACGTTACCTAAACAGTAGTTCACCGCACACGTAAATGTCTAGAAGCTATTGTATAACATTCCAAACGCCTGTAACCCAGTTGCTAGTAGGCCTTTCACAGTGCCCAGTTGCTAGCAGGCCTTTCACAGTGCCCAGTTGCTAGCAGGTCTCTCACAGTGCTCCAGTTGCTAGCAGGTCTCTCACAGTGCTCCAGTTGCTAGCAGGTCTCTCACAGTGCTCCAGTTGCTAGCAGGTCTCTCACAGTGCCCAGTTGCTAGCAGGTCTCTCACAGTGCCCAGTTGCTAGCAGGTCTCTCACAGTGCCCAGTTGCTAGTAGATCTTTTGCAGTGTTTAACATGTTTGCAGAAACTTTGGAAAACAGAGATTCTTGTTTAACTTCAGTATTTTTCATATTTATAGGTAAGAATTTATAACTTCACGAAAGGAAGCTTTGTTGTTCTCAACATGATGATGTTACAGCATTTTATTAACTTCTCTATTATTGGGGCTACGCCAGATGACTATTCTGAGTCGGGACTGAGTGATTTGAGAATGATGTTTGGTGCGATCATCTAATGTTCAGGCGCTCCGAGTTCTCAAGTTCCTCTAGTAGTGACCAAATGGATTTGGATTATTTTTTCTCTAAACACGATCTTCTATAGAGAAAGCTACCTCCCTTTCAGGAAAATTATGACACTTCGTGTAATAGCATTTTATAGCAAAATCATGACCAGAAAAACTCAATTTTGCAGAATAGAGTTCGCAACTCAAATCATCTTAAAATGAAGCAGAGGGACAAAACAGCACCAATAATTTCAATTTTGTGTTTGATATTTAACATGCAATTGACAGCAATTCACCAAGAACATGAACTTGATACTTTTATTTTTTACATACATCAAAATTGCACAAATGCATATTTTCGTGCGTAAATCACAAAAACCACAACAGTTTTTGCACAACTGTCTTAAAATTTTTGCTAGCAAATCTCAAACTTTAGTTGGTAAAAAGTATTGTGGTAAACTGAAAAATGTTGCATTCTTGATTGTTTTAAAGGGAAATCTATGATTCAACGTGTTTCCTAATGCACTTCTGATTACTTTCAGAGCAAACAAAATGAAAATTTTTTCTTAAAATTTTCGAAAAGAACGTAGGGGTATAAGCCTTATGCATTTTTCATAAAAAATTAAAATTGGACGAAACTCTGTCTGTATGCCTATATTCGTGCGTAAGTCACGAAAACCGCACCAGTTTTTGCACCTCTGTTTTGGATTTTTTTGTTAGCGAATCAGAAATGCAAGATTTCTGATTCAACATTGGTTGGTAAAAAGTACGTGGTAAACTAAAAAATGTTGCATTTTAATTGTTTTAAAGGCAAATCTATGTTCTAACGTGCTTCCTAATGCACTTCTGATTGTTTTAAAGGTAAATCTATGTTCTAACGTGCCTCCTAATCCACTTCTGATCACTTTCCGTGCAAAGAAAACTATAATTATTTTTTATACATTTTCGAAAAAAACGTAAGGGTATTATAGCCTTATGCATTTTTTCACAATAAATTAAAATATGACGAAACTCTGTCTGTATGCCTATATTCGCGGGTAAATGACGAAAACCGCACCAGTTTTTGCACCTCTGTTTTGGATTTTTTTGTTAGCGAATCAGAAATGCAAGATTTCGGATTCAACTTTAGTTGGTAAAAAATACGTGGTAAACTGAAAAATGTTGCTTCTCTGATTGTTTTAAAGTCAAATCTATGTTTTAACGTGCTTCCTAATGCACTTCTGATCACTTTCCGTGCAAAAAAAACTATAATTATTTTTTATAAAGTTTCGAAAAAAACGTAAGGGTATGGCCTTATGCATTTTTTCATAAAAAATTAAAATAGGACGAAACTCTGTCTGTATGCCTATATTCATGCGTAAGTCACGAAAACCGCACTAGTTTTTGCACCTCTGTTTTGGATTTTTTTTGCCAGCGAATCAGGAATGCAAGATTTCGGATTCGACTTTGGTTGGTAAAAACTACGTGGTAAACTGAAAAATGTTGCATTTATGATTGTTTTAAAGTCAAATCTATGTTTTAACGTGCTTCCTAATGCACTTCTGAT
>VCRD01007879.1:8030-19510 GCA_006783055.1 Trinorchestia longiramus
GTGACACTCTACAGCTGAGTCACCTGCTGCTGGCAGGTGGATCAGCTGTGCCAGAGTGTGACACTCTACAGCTGAGTCACCTGCTACTGGCTGGGTCCTGTGTACACGTCAGCTACTGACAACGCTGTGACTTACGCCAGGTTTTATTGTGATCCTCAACTCACAGCATCCAGCATTGGTGTTAACATAGCGTTTTTGTAAAATTAAACCTGCCAGTTCAACTTCTCTGTCAAAATCACTTTTACGATTCGTTTTTTCGAGGACCAATGAAAATAATTATTATACGTTTGTATCTCAATCTTATGACGAACAGAAAAACAAGTTTCATAGGAGCTTGTTATATAATAAATATAGCAAACTCTCCTGGCTATAAAAGTAAAGCACATTTCTCATGGCTAGTTGATTGCAAAGACCCAAACAAAACAAGCAACAAGTACGTATGACTTATAGAAATACACTCGCGTCAGCAGAACAACTGTGACGAAAGACAAAAATAGAAAAAGAAATCGGTTATGTATTACATTTATGTAACGTTTCATTTTCGAAATATTTGTCTGGCCGTTATGTTTGGAGTTACTAGGAATTTTTTTCTTCGTTTCAAGAAAAATATAGAATGTTGTACAAGAATTTCAAAATTATTTGCGTATGAATGAATAAGCAAAATGAGGGGTATAAACAAAAATAATTCTACTATGAAGAAGAGGAAGAATAATATGAAAATAATGTACAGTAAGGAAACGTTACATGTGTAGGATGTAAAATGGAATATGTTGCTTCATAGCAGCGGCTGCAAGCGAAGAAAAAGCCAATCAATTTATTATTAAGAATAAAATATTTCAGAGCTCGCTGCATGACCTCATATAGTTTACGAGCGCCTCATGACGCCAGCCCTGTTGTCTCTGTGTCCAGAGGTTACTAGAATACCTATTTATTTTAGTGACTGCCTTTCACTAGATGATTTGCCCTGGGAGAATTATGTATAACACTGGGCCGCATATGAAAAAAATAATTCACGAGGTGCTGTGTTTCTTATCTGATTCATTATGTATTCTGATTCCATAAAAGGTCATTTATTTTACTCAATCAGATCAGATATTTATGCTATGGGAATTAACAAAAAAAAATTAGATATGATAACAAAATTTGTATGCAAATATATTATAAAATATGTAACCACCACACATAGGGCTAAAATATTGTAACTACGCAGATGTGTTTCCAGCTAGACATGCAGAAATGGCTTTTTCTTTGGTGCTTGGTATTTAGGGCGTCCTGTTTCAGACACCAACAGTAGTCTGCGAGCATGTTGGTATCCCAGTAACCCTGGTACCACTCCTCCATTACACGGGTATCTTGGTGGAAGCGTTCTTCTTGTTCCTCACTGACATCACCACAGTTCTCTGGAAAATAACCCAAGTGGGAGCGGAAGAAGTGTACCTTGGTAGGCATGCGCGCACTAAGGAGTTTTGTAGCTCAGACGTAGGTCCTCAACAATTCGTTCATCCTCTGAATTTCTGTAGTTGCTCAGAAAATTGGAGACAATAGACTTGAAGGCACGCCAGGTTTCATCTCAGTTACGTTCAAGCTGCAACCAAACTTATGATCTTTGAAACGCTCTCTGATCTGAGGGTAATTAAAAATTCCTGCATTCAGCTTTGCCTCATTGACTTGAAAATTTTTCTTTCAGAAAATTGAAAACGAGACATTTTTTTGTCCAGTGCCTTAACAAAGTTTTTGAACAGACTGAGCTTGATGTGCAGTGGCTGAACAAGAATGTTCTGCAGATTCACTAAAGCAAGGGTTCCCAACCTGGGGTGCTCGCACCCCGTGAGGGCGCGAGACGATATTTCAGGGGATGCGAGAAAGGGCCACGTAAATAATTGGATACTGGTTATGTGTTGGCATTTTCATTTTCTTTTGTAATGGACTAACTTTATTTTCATTTGGAGTTAAGTACCGTGATTTAGTGGCCGTCATATACATAGCTGAAAAGATTAAATCCTACCATACATTTAACGCGTTCAGGAGTTCCTAAAGTTTAGGACCTAAACTGAACATGTTTGTTACCAGGATGAAACAAGTTCAGGCGTCAGCTGTTCCTCACTGCCTAGCAATTTTTGTAGTTGTATATGAAAAAAGGGGAATTTTCCAAGCATTTGAGAACTAGTCCATGTAGTACTTAGTACTATTTTTAACTACTTAGTTATTTGTTTTATTTCAAGTAAGAGATTAATATTCTGAGGTTTATTCCAGTGCTAAAGGTATATGTTTCAGGGCTACATTTGTTATTTCCTTTACAAATGATATTAAAGAATAAAGTACCAATCTTTTTTTGATAAAATATTATTCGGAATTAGCATAATTTATCCTTGAGTAAAATATAAATTTCAAGGGATGCGAGGTTCGAATGAAATTTCTTTAGGAGTGCTGGGCGAAAAAAAGGTTAGGAACCCCTGCATGAGAGTTTGAGCAACAACGTAGTGAGAACCTAGTGCGTACTTCTAGCTGGCCAGGCATGTTGCATGTAGTGTTGCTTGTCTACTCAACCATCCCACAGACGGAGGAAACGTGAAAATTTGGCGTGACTACTTGTAGGCCGAGCACCATGAACACAACCTGTGGAAAAAATCGATTAAAAATATGTTTAGCAGCAGTTTTATCATTAAAAAATATATTAACACTTCATAATATGACAGTATATCAGCAGACATAATTAACTCAGCAAAACTATCAACAAAATAACAATTTTTGAAACCATCTGTTTTTGGTGCATTAAATTACCTTCGAGTCTTCACTGATCTTAAAATTGGGGTCATTATACTTCAGAGCTGTTAAGAGATACTCCATGTTGATGTAGTTCAAGTCCATCTGCACTGAATGCCCTACCGGAACAGACGCGACCTGGTTTCCATTGAACAACAACACAGCTTTCAAGCTTCTTTTTGATGAGTCAATGAAGAGCCGCCACTCTGGTGGGTTGTGTGATATTCCCATAGCTGCAACGAGTTCATTGATATTTTTGCAATACACTGATGAAGTTTCCTTGTCAAAACAGAAGAACTTGCGAAATTCCTTGTCACAGTTATGGTACCAGGCAAATTTGGATCCTGGTAGTAAGACATTGTGTCCGCAATGCCGTGATCATAGTAGTTGAACTGACTCTTTAGACAAGCACAAGTCTCTTGTTAAATCGCTCAACTCAGCTTGACAGAAGGGTATGGGTTCTTTTGCAGAAGCTGTTAGCAAATATGTACTAGAAGCGTCAGTCATTTCGGTCTCTTCATCGATATCATAATTGTCATCAAGTATCATGTCCCTTTAGTTTTCTGGTGGAGTTGGAATTGATATTGATGGCTGAGGGTAAATATCGATACTTAACATGATATTTGTTCTTCCTGTTTGTATCTGAAATGTTAAAGAAAAATTTAGTATCAATATAGCACAACATATTAACTTACAGGAATATTTAAGAATGCGTGAATATACTGCATTCTATGTGTTAGTATTGATGTATGATCTCTGCCTTTCCTCCATACCATAGGAATGCCAAATGGTCGACGTTGAATCTTATCGTTTCTGCAGCACCGCAGATTTTTAACATATGTTTTGCAGCACATGTGAGAAGGAAAAGCTTTATCTAGGTCTCCAAGTTTCATTCCAAAGTATAAATTTTTCACTAAGGCAGTAATGGTGCTCTGTAGGTCAGGCATTATTACACAACACCACACATAGCAAAACCTGTTCGAATCGTTCTTGCACTTCGGAGTCATGATTAAAAGGGCAAGGGCGTTAACACTGTAAGAAACTGTAAGAGTAAGAGCAATAAAACTGATCGAAATCTTTTCTGATACTTGCCATTGTACCAGAGGATTTTTTTATTGAACGAAGATGAAGACCTCTTTTGAGGGAAAAAGGCCAATGTATTACCTGAATGTCCGCTTAAAATACAATAGCACAAAATTCTGGCCTGATTGAACAAAATGGGTCACATTATTGAGATCAGCATGCAAAATACACTCAGAAAAGCTTAATAAGACACAAACATTAACTATTAAGCAGTAGAATGTAATAGTACTCATTTTGTACTTCTTGAAGTATGTAATGCATATTTATATTGGAGTAGTTATCTCTAACATTACGTCAGAGGCTGTACAAACCTGAGTTACGTATTTCTGTATCACAACGCAGAAATTCTGGACATGAGTGCCATCAACGAGATTGCGGCACAAAACACAGAAACTTTTGAAATTTCTATGACGTTTACTTAACATAACTGATAGTTTCCTGACCTGGGACCTGCAACGTTTTGTCAACATTTACTCCAAAAATTCTTCTCAGACTTAGAAGTGTTCATATAATTTAACGGGTATGAACACCCTCGCTCGCATCTCTGGGATATTATGTATGGCAACACCAGTGAGTATCAAGAAATTTTAAAATCTCTTGCGTTTTTCAGACTTCTTCGTAATATAAAAAGTATATAATTCTATTTTTCCGAAATTGACGAATCAATCTAAATATAACAAATGATTTCAACAAATATTTGTATTTTGAAACACATTAGAGAGTACAACACACAGCAGAATATTTGAAAAAAATTGAGTTCATGTCAGAATTTTCTGTATTTGGCAACATTTACTATCCTACCGGCATTCAGTCATTCAATGCCTCTCATTCTACTCAACATCAGTTTGGCACGAGCCGTAATACCGTATGGGTGTGCACCGCAGTGCTACCTACTTCTCACAGCCTCTGCCCTTAATTCCCTACATGTTATTTGTGAACATTATTCGTAAGATTGAATGTTCAGAGGCGCTTATTATGAGGTTGTTCGTGCGTACAAAGTTAAGACGGTGAACAGAAGTGAGACCGCATTTGATGTTTATTTTGAAGTTGAGGCACGTTCTCAGGTGAGAGACTCCCTCGTAATTACTGATATTACGGCTTCTTTGCTAACACACCTCTGACAATTAGACAACCACTGATGCATGTAGTGTAGGGAATTAAGTCATGTGTTGCAGATGGACACTTGAATTTAACTCTATAATTATGGATCAATGTAAAATTGCCGGTTGAAGTATGTCGGTCTTGTGTCACAATTAAATGTTATGGAAGACAACACCTGCAGCACGTGTAATGCCCTCGTGCTGTGCCTGCTGGTGTACAGCTGTACCTGCTGGTGTACAGCTGTGCCTGCTGGTGTACAGCTGTGTCTGCTGGTGTAGAGCTGTGACTGCTGATGTACAGCTGTGCCTGCTGGTATAGAGCTGTGCCTGCTGGTGTACAGCTGTGCCTGCTGGTGTAGAGCTATGCCTGCTGGTGTACAGCTGTGCCTGCTGGTGTACAGCTATGCCTGCTGGTGTACAGCTGTGCCTGCTGGTGTACAGCTATGCCTGCTGGTATAGAGCTGGTAAAACTTCACATCAATGTTTCTATTCAAGCTTTTTAGCTCCAAGTTTTGTTTCCGAAAGCAACGTGCGTGTGTTGATAAAAGCACAATTGGAAAGTATTTCTGTGTAATTTATGTTTGGAATTTTTGATGATGGACAAGCCTGGGTAATGTCCTTGACCAAATAATTGAAATTGAATTGAATAATTGAATTGACTTTTCATAACCTTTTTTGATGTTGTGGAGTGTCGTGATGAGGGAAATGTGACGTTTTATTCACTCATAATTTCATTTGTCCATTCGTATTTTGCGGCCACAACAAAGCATTAATACAACCGACAACATTGCTATTTCTGCTACAATATATCTGCTACAATATTTCTGTTACAATACGGCTGTTACAATATTTCTGTAAAAATATATCTTTTACAATATTTCTGCTAGAAGATTTCTGTTACAATATTTCTGCTAGAAGATTTCTGTTACAATATTTCTGCTAGAAGATTTCTGTTACAATACTTCTGCTACAAGATTTCTGTTGTAATATTTCTGCTACATTATTTCTGCTAGAATATTTCTGCGCCAACACAATATCACTCAAGTTCTGGTCTTCGCTGTTATATTCCACATTGTCTTGGATGTCAGTATGAAGAAGCTAAAAAGATCCAGTAAAGAGTTTATTAATTTTTATTTATTCTTTACCGTGTTGTACATCAAGAGCCATAATTATGTGCATTGTGTACTGCAGTGTGTGATGTTATTGTGTGCATGATGCACTGTAGTGTGTGATGCCATTCTGTGCATTGTGTACTGCAGTGTGTGGTGCCATTGTGTGCATGATGCACTGCAGTGTGTGATGCCATTGTGTGCATCATGCACTGCAGTGTGTGATGCCATTGTGTGCATCATGCACTGCAGTGTGTGATGCCACAAGATGCACGCACAGTAGATGCAGCTGTGCATCACTGTGCAGGATGCTCTAACAGATGTGATGCCTCAAATTGTACAGCTTTCAAGCTTTCATTTAAAATTTAATAACTACGGCACCCTGGAATTAAAAAAGAAGAACTCAGAAATTTACATGCAAGTTAATTTTCTAGTTCATTGATATAATAAGAAGCTGTAGAATACATAGGGAAATACGCGTGTAAAATAAATCAAAAAGTCTTACCTGTTTGTGGGTGACCAGATGAGCTTGCTTGCTTCTCTCTGCGTCAGCTGCTGGACTCCTCATCTCAGTCAACTTGAAGCTTGACTTCACGGACTTCTGTATGGTGACGTGTTTTATGGTGACATGTTTTATGGTGACATGGTTTACGGTGACGTGTTTTATGGTGACGTGTTTTATGGTGACATGTTTTATGGTGACATGTTTTATGGTGACATGTTTCACGGTGACATGTTTTATGGTGACGTGTTTTATAGTGACATGTTTTATGGTGACATGTTTCATGGTGACATGTTTTATGGTGACATGTTTTATGGTGACATGTTTTATGGTGACATGTTTTATGGTGACCTGTTTTATGGTGACATGTTTTACGGTGACATGTTTTATGGTGACATGTTTTATCATTGTTATTGTAATGTAGAGTTGATGCAATTTAAAAAAAATTGACCAGGAATTAAATTGAATGTTTGCTTATATTCAATGAAGCTATTAGTTCTCCTATAGAACTCTCGATGGTTTTAGTAATCTACCTTAATTTTTATGCGTGGAGTTGTTACAATAATCTACCACCAGCTTGGTCGACTGGTGTGCGAACCCGCTTGCGGGAAGACCCGGGTTCGAGATTTGCAACCGCGGTGGTCTGTTGGTGCTTGACCATCGGCGGCTAGAATTACGGCATGGAACTTGGGTATCGACCCAAAAATGGGCCAAACGGCTCGTTCCTATCGCCTCATTCTAATTGTAAATACTAGTATACTCGTTGCAGAACATGATTTTTGTCTGGACCCCACAATAAAGTTTGCAAGAAAGCAACACGCCAGTTGTAGCTACTGACAACCTATAAGTATATACTAAAATTGTACGCTCCTAAATGATAATGGAATATATTACATTTTTGTATTATCAATACAAACAGAATTAACTGACAAAAAAAATTCACTGGTACTTTTGCAAGTGTTCTCTCGTAGGGCAAAAAGCAAATATTTAAATTGGGCAATTAGTTAGACAGTCATTAACATTCAGACAGCGTCTCATTTTTTTGTAGGACACCTTGTATAGCACAGCATGTGAGGGTCTCTATGATGTGAGCCTGATGCACACATCAGACAAACACGCTAACAAGTAACACACTACACACACACTCCTGCTTGTTGTATTTTCCAGTCTGTCCTTAACTGACGACCTACATTTCACTGCTTTGCATTATACAGCATTTGTCTCCAGTAGTTTTGGGCTCTTGAAGGTGATTCAACCTCAGAATTTGCCTTCACGTGGTGCTGCTGCCTTCACGTGGTGCTGCTGCTGCCTTCACGTGGTGCTGCTGCCTTCACGTGGTGCTGCTGCCTTCACGTGGTGCTGCTGCCTTCACGTGGTGCTGCTGCTGCTTTCACGTGGTGCTGCTGCTGCTGCTTTCACGTGGTGCTGCTGCTGCTGCTTTCACGTGGTGCTGCTGCAATAATTTCATCTGATTTACAGTTTTTTCTTCTTCTTGCTACTGGAGGCAGGTGATTGACTGCACACATGACCTCCCGTACGAGTATTTCAGTAAAGCTCCTTCCATCAAAATCAAGTTCATTTTTGCTCAAATTATTCACCACTTAATATTGGTACTTTTTTCTGTTAATTGCAGGGGTTAGTCTTTCTAGGATCTACAACAGCCCTTGGTTTCATTCGATTTAATGGATCATAATTGAGGATATCATGGGTGGTTATTTCAAGTAGCAAAAACAGTCGGGCGCATGCAGCCCCGAGCGCTACACACTCCACGCTACACTCCACGCCACACTACACGCCACACTACACGCCACACTCCACGCCACACTCCACGCCACACTCCACGCCACACTCCACACCACACTCCACGCTACACTCCACGCCACACTCCACGGCTTGTTGCACTCCACTCAAGTGTTGCTCTACACATCTGGTTCAGTTATGATACCTATGCTCATGTCACTTCTACTTTTACGAAGATAATTCTACATTTGTCAGCTTAATTTTGTGAGTGTACACCCTTCTATATTTGTAATTTCTAAGCCGTCTAAATTAATGTGAAGTGGAAGGCAAACCCAGTTTTTTTAACGTAATGTATTAGACCAAAGAATCTGTCGTCAGCTTTATGCTCTGGTTAACCTGCTGAATTGGCATGTAGTTTTTACTTTTTAATTCATTTTGGCAAGCGTAATGAAGCTAAGTTTGGTATTAGCAGTAACTACTGAAGAAATATCCCTCTTGCCTTAATAAATTATTTTTGCAAAGCTCTTCGATTGTTTTGAATAATGTTGCTTATAAAGCTTGTGGGAGAGACTCTCGTGGTTCGTATTAGCTGAAACTTTCATTCGAGAGCGTGAACAGATAAGTTATTGCAAATTTCTGCTGCATTCAGAGCTCTGGAAATAGTTCAGGGGAGTAAGCATGCTTTATGTTAATAAAAGTTTTGTATGTTCTTGTCATGTCAATGGGAGCCGCTTGATGACAGTTGCAGACCACGAACCCTCTGTCACGACCGATGCCACTCATCCAGTCCATACAGTCAGTACAGTAGAATTCCTTTAAACCGGCACTCGCTGACCAAGCTTTGTATATTTATTCATTGTGGTTTTTCTCCTTTAACTGCTTTAAGCAATTGATATCGTTTTCCTTTTATGTCTAGCGTATCTATGAATTGTTTGTGGTCACTTTGGTGATATTAACCGGCAACTGCAAAGTCCTATGGGTGCCGGTTAAAAAGACTTCTAATGTACTGGGGGCGTGCGTTGACTCAGAGAACGTTCCTGCTTGTCTCTGAATTATAGTAGCGCTGTATGAGAATTAAATTCATAACGCACCTTCAGAAGACGTGTGATGACTTGGTAAGATGTTCCTGTCCGCAGGAGGAAGAACGGTTGTCAAGGCAAGAGCCTCAGCAACAAGTGCTCGTGTATTTGAATCAATTAATCAAAGTTGACGAGCAGGATTGCTAAGCTGGTAAAGTCTTGATAGTTTTCACCTGTCCGATAGTTTGTCGGAGTTCACTCAAGTTCTCGATGAATGATAGTAACGAAATTTTAGTCTCTTCTTCGAATAGAATTTCGGTTCGAATTCTTTTCATCTACACTTTTTAGGTTAAAGTCAACTGTTGCTGATGTTGCTCGAGGTTGCGTTCACTCTGCAAGTGCAATAAAACAGGAGTGCGTGCAGTGTTCCGAGATCTAACTTGCAAAAGTGTGCATAAGAGCCACGCTGCCTTCAACACTGCTACAGAGAAGAATGTATCATTGACGATGAAGAACCAAGAGAACCACAAGCAAGGTCTACATATGCCAGAATTTTCCATTTCGAAAAGTTTTGGAATTCTAAGCCGTTAACGTGCCAGTTAATTAGCTTTTCGTTTCTATATGTACATGCTCACCATTACATCAGGTTGTCTAATTTACAAAATTACGTTGCACAAACTTACTGTTTTGAGAGCGAGAGTGGAGCATGTTTTTCTAGAATTTATTTGGAGGGAGTTTTGAATTGTAAACTACAGCTCATCATTATAGGTGAGCTGGCGTGTTGGTTTGCAGATTTGAGTTCAATCTAGAATGTGTGAAGTAAAAAGTTTATAATGAAGCGCAGACTTGGTATCTTGGTATCTTAGCAACAGTAAAACACATTTATCATAAAAATTCACCATATGATTAATTTCTACTAGTGAAAGTGTAAAAAATAGTTTCTGAGATTTACATGGATAAATAATTGGCACTTCGTTGGAGTGGCGCACCGAAAACGCATTGAAAGGCTTTGGTTGGCCGGCATTTCTATCTCGCGAATATATTGTGCGATGCATCGTTGTCGACAATTTCACCGCAGTTCAATTTTGATCCCATCCCATACTGGAGCTGCGTGCTGTACACTGTCCATTAAACTGCTGAGATCTACGTGCTGCACACTGCCATTAAACTGCTGAGGTCTGCGTGCTGCACACTGTCATTAAACTGCTGAGATCTACGTGCTGCACACTGTCATTAAACTGCTGAGATCTATGTGCTGTACACTGTTCATTAAACTGCTGAGGTCTGCGTGCTGCACACTGTCATTAAACTGCTGAGGTCTGCGTGCTGCATACTGTCATTAAACTGCTGAGGTCTGCGTGCTGTACACTGTCCATTAAACTGCTGAGGCCTGCGTGCTGCACACTGTCATTAAACTGCTTAGGTCTGTTTTTAGTTCATCGACACTGAATCGAACACTCGATTGCAAATTCTTATTCTTCTATTGCAATGCTCTGTAGAAAAACTGCCTACTGACTATGAGCTTTTATTGAATTTGTAGGGCCTAAACTGGGAATTATTGAAAAAACCCTCGTTTACACAGTGATGGGACTGCTCGCAATTGTACTCGCAGCTCCGTGTAGCGCTTGACTGACTATTAGAATTGAAATTTTGCAAGCGCATTGTGGTCTTTCAGTAGCCATTTGTGAGAGCAAAATGTGGACGCTGCAGTCAGCATATGTGTGCACAATGCTGACTGGCCGGAACTCCTGGGCCCAATAATAGTCCAATGATAAAGAAGTGCACTTAGTTCTTCTTGAGGGGTTTGTAGCACACGTGTTGGGTGTTCAAGGCTACGTTAACACCTGATATGATATTAAAGCGTAGAATATGAAGTAAGTCGCTAGGCGCAGAAAATATTTTCTTTCAAATTGTCCGTGGAGTTAAGAGCCAGAATGTATTGGGGATTTGCGCTCCCCAATGAATATGTCGGGTCACTGAAGTATACTTGAGAGACGAGATCGTCGACTTGCATGCTTTTTAATGGACTACATGGGACCAGCACTCAAATCCTGTCTTCATTGTCTCCTGAGGAAGCTTTATGACATTTATGTTAATATTTCTTGTTGTTTATATATGGATCTGAAAAGGGATAATTTTCTCTATTGACAGTACGTTCTTCTTT
>VCRD01007880.1:7495-21787 GCA_006783055.1 Trinorchestia longiramus
CTGTGTGCTCAGGTAATGTGCATTTCTCTGGGTCTTTTCCTCATTATTCAAGCTGTGTGTTCAAGAAAAATGCATTTCTCTGGGCCTCTTCCTCATTATTCAAGTTGTGTGTTCAAGAAAAATGCATTTCTCTAGGCCTTTTCCTCATTATTCAAGCTGTGTGTTCAAGAAAAATGCATTTCTCTGGGCCTCTTCCTCATTATTCAAGCTGTGTGTTCAGGTAAAATTTATTTGAGATTTGCCTTCATTAACTATGTTGTCTGTGCAGGTGGACGAGAGTTCGGTTTTTATCACTGAATGTCCGCCTCAGAGAGATCCTAAAGCGACATGTCCTCCGAAGACCTCCTTCACCTCCGCTACAACTCCATTAACTTCACCTCAAAGGACTCTGGCTCCTAAACCCTCCAACCAGAACAAAAAACCTGCCGAAATCGTGATAGATTTAGAGGTATCTTTGGATGCTCGGGCGCATCCGCCGGCCAGGAGTTCATCCATTGATCCTCCGTTGTCCAGAAGAAAAAGAAAGAAAGTGAACAGCTTGGAAGACAAACGTCCTGCTAACCGCCCCCGTGGTGTTTTTGCTGGTGGTGTTCAGCCTCACTCGATTGTGTTGCTTGTTGATCACGATGCTCCTTATGTGAATGCTGACGCTCTTGCTGCTAAAAACTACAAGGTTATCGCTGGACGTAATTTGGGAGCTTTAGATTACATGAACCTCATTGAGAAGGATAAAGTAATCAACAAGGATGGTGTTCTATTTGTAATCATTCCGTGGTTGAGTTTTGCTTTAAAATATTTTGAATTGTTTCCTTGCTTGGCTACCTCTGACGCGGCCGTAGCTGAAAGCAAGAATAAACATGCTGACGGCTCTAATATATCTAGTGTAGGCAATGATAGTTCAATCCTTTTAAACATCGTGAAGGATTTCCAACAGCAGCTAGACCCTCAGGATTTCTTAACTCTTACCACTAGTGAATCGCAAAGCTATGGCCGAAATTCTCAGCCGACTAGTGAAGGCAATTCATCGTACGTCCACCGCCTCCTCACACAGCGTCTGCTCTACTCAGCTTTGGTGCTGCGGTCGATTGTGCGCACCTCGTACGACAACTGCGACGTGGTATTTTGTGGATTTCCTGTGCATGCAATGAGTCCTGCTGGTGCTTCCAAGCTCTTCAAAAACAGTCCAGTGAGTTGAGCATCCTTGACCTTATACAGGGCGCGGCAACATAACTCTCTTTTTTAAAAGGAAGTTCCTTTGAAAAAAAGGAAGTTATCTTGCCGCAACGTGTATGAGATCTGTCTCTCCTGAAGTAATTCAGAAATAATTCATTTTGGTACCATATTCTGCAGGTTACTCTCAGAAATTAGGTGAAATTACATTAATATACAAGTGTTAATTGATGTGATACTTTGTTCAGTTAATAAATTAACTTAATCCTTATATGGTTTATATTTTTTGTTCTCCAAGCACGACCCACAATTGGTCCACTCCAGCGTAGTGCGCTTGAATGCTTTTTTCTCAGAAATGACGGGATTCTTGAAGTATGCTAGAGGGAGNGGACGTGTCGTGTGTGTGTGGACGTGTCGTCGTGTCGTGAGTGTGTGTGTGTGTGTGTGTGTGGACGTGTCGTGTGCAAAGAGTTTAATGTGAGCATATAAACATACAATACTTGTCAAAATGACCACACCTGTTCTTGATGTTTTGAATTCATGCATTTACTTTAACACGTTGCCTCAGATTGCATGGCCGGTGTAAATCTTCACTTTGTACATATTATTACTACAGGGTGTCCCAGAAGTAACTGACCCTTTTTGATTTGCTAATAAAACGAAAACTTTATTATTAACCTTATGCTTTATTAGAACTAGGTTTTGAATATAATGTCTTTTTAAATGATGGTCATGGTTGTTTTGACAATTTAGAGTTTGTTTCTTTGTCGTTTCCATAACGCTCCTTAGTGTATCAGGCGATAGTTGTCTTATTTCAGAACAAATATTGTTTTTAAGTTCTTGCAGATTTGTTGGATTTGTTACATAAACCTTTGACTTCAGGTAGCCCCATAAGAAGAAATCGCATAGGGTCAAATCTGGAGAACGAGGGGGTCCAAGGAATGTTACCAAATCGTGAAATCAAATGATTTGGAAAACACTCATTTGACCATGTCATCGTTTCTCTTGCCGTACGGGCCGTGGCTCCATCCTGGTGAAACCAAGTATTGCGTAGGCCATGTCTCTCAATTTCAGGAATTAGAAATTCGCTAATCATAGTTCGGTATCTTTCACCATTAACTGTTACTGTTGAGCCATCATTATTTTCAAAAAAGTATGGGCCAATCACATTGGAAGCAGTTATCCCGCACCACACCGTTACACGAAAAGAATGCAGCGGCCTTTCTTGAATTTTTCCTGGATTTTCATCGCACCAAATTATAGAATTATGTCTATTTACATGGCCAGACAAGTGAAAGGGAGCTTCGTCAGAGAAGATAATGGTTTCGATGAAAGAGGCATCCTCACACAAACGAATAAAAGATTCGAAATAATTAACACGACTGTAATAATCATTAGGCAATAACTGTTGGGTTAATTTAATTTTGTAAGGATATAACTTCTAGTCTTTTAACACGTTGACTCCGAAGTGGTACGTATGTGTACCACTTAGGTTGGGTTCTGTAATTTTTTCAGATCCTTCTAGTGACTATGCGTACAAAAGTGAAGTTTTACACCAATCAGGCAATCGGAGTCAACGTGTTAAGAATGCGGTGTAATGTCGATTGGGAAATGGATAATTGAGTTGAAAGTTTTCTGATGGAGGCTTTAGAATTATCTGTAACACATGCAGAAACTCGCTCGATTACAGCTTCAGTTCGAGTTGATTTTAATCTTCCAGATCGTTGTTTATCATTAACATTTCCAGTGTCCGTAAATTTTTGATACACAGATTTAATTGTGTTCTTCAAAGGACTGGTTGTTGTTCTGAAATAATTTCTGTAATCACGTTGCACTTCTGTTGTTGACATTGTCCGTGTGTAGATTTGCAAAATTCTTATTCTTTCTTCTTTGCTGTATGGAGACATGATGAAAATTAAGGGTTTTGCAATGAAGCAAAATTCAAATGTCAAGCTGGCTCGTAAATAGGATACCAAGTATCCTATTGTGCTATAAAAAGGTTTTTCTTTCGAATAAAACAAGTTTCAATATCCTAGCGTTAATAATTTTCGGTTTACTAGCAAATCAAAAGGGTCAGTTACTTCTGGGACACCCTGTAGAAGGCACTGTAAAATTTACAGAACCTAACCTAAGTGGCCCACATAGTACGTACCACTTCGGAGTCAACGTGTTAACGGAAAAAATTCTCTTAACGTATGTCAAAGGTCAGTGTAAAAAATTTTAATGGAAAAGATTTTCTGAAAATGTTGTACCTAACATTTTATTCACCTGGAAATAAAAAGCATCTCATTATGTCTGGTCATAATTATAAGACTAAGATTGAAATACGGTTTTATTTGGTAAAATATTAACAAACGAGACAGTTACATGGACGAGCTGGTTGAAGGATGTGCGTGGCTAATTACTAACATTCTCGATTAATTTCTATGTGGCTAGAGCAAAACAAACAAACAAAAACGTATATTTCCAATAAAGTTGGTACATAAGAAATGTAACATCATTGGTTTTTAAAAAAGACTCAAGTTTTAACAGATTAGGAACGGGGTAAAATTGTGGAACTCGAAAAACATGGCATGTCACATAGAGTAATTACAAGTGAACTAAATAAGAGTGAAACTGTCGTCAGAAATTTCTTGGAAAATCCTACTGAATATGGAACGAAAAAATCGACCGCTCGCCCCAAGAAGATCATTCATGATCTTGAAAGACGAATAAGAAGGGAGGTTAAGAAGAACACAAACATAACTTCAAGGCAAATAAAGGCAAATACTGATAGACTGTAATTCTCGTACAATTCGGCGACAGTTAAATAAAGGTTTTAATAAACTGAAACGATTGTAGAAACAATCTTCTTTTTCGCCATAAAGGCTCCCGCATGTAATTTTCTGCAGATTACCAAACACGAGATACAGAAAAATGGAAGAAAGTTGTTTTCTGGTCAGAAAAAGTTTAACCTTGATAACCATCATGGATTTCAGTACTACTGGCATGACATCTGTTCTAAATGAAACTTATTCTACAAGGCATAGCGGAGGAGGATCATTGATGGTGTGGGGAGCCTATTTTAAAAACAAATGCTGTTACATTTATAATGTACAAACTTTATTGGAAATATACGTTTATGTTTGTTTGTTTCAATGGGACGCTTGAGTTACAGCTTGTGGAAGTTCGGCAAACGTCTGCCGGATACGTCACCATGCTTGAACGTGCTTCTATCCTCACTGAGTGTCCTGGGATGTGTGGAGAAAACTGGATTTTCCAACAAGAAGATGCTGCAATCCACAACGCTCGCCATTTGAAACAGTTCTTTGATGTCAATAATATCCAACTCTTGAACCATCCACTTTGTTCTCCAGATCTCAACCCGATCGAAAATCTTTGGGGATGGATGGCCAAAGAAGTTTATAAAATGGATTACAATTTGAGACCAAACAGGGTCTTCGTAAGGCTGTGTTCGATACTTGGGGCAAAGTCCCAGTGGACCTCGTACAAAAGCTTGTAACCAGCATGCCCAGGCGAATTTTTCAAGTAATCAATAATAATGGATCCTCTTTTTAAAAAGTTTTTGTAACGTTCTATGTAAAAATCTATTCAGAAATTTATTGTTTGGCCTTATAATTTTGACCAGCTGTATTTAGCTAAAGCTCCATTTCTGTTCTTTTTCCGCAATAAAATATTAACACGTTGACTCCGAAGTGGTACGTATGTGGACCACTTAGGTTAGGTTCTGTAATTTTTCCAGATCCTTCTAGTGACTATGCGTACAAAGTGAAGATTTACACCGGTCAGGCAATCGGAGGCAACGTGTTAAGGAATCTACTTGATTGCTTATCCATTATTTATCTAACCTATACTAAAACTGTGCACAACAATTTTATTTCAAACTGTTCAAAATATGATTCCAATTTTGGTACTTCGTAACTGGTCTTATCATTTTGACCAGTAGTATATATCATGAAATGACAAGACCTAAACTGCTTGCTCAGTTCTGTAGTTGCACTGGTAGGGTTTTCATCAATGACAGCCTGCAATTCCTCAGAATTGAGTGCTTTCGAGCGTCCTTTTCTTGGTTCGTCCTTTAGACTGAAGTCATCCTTTTTGAAACGTGAAAACCATCTTGCACAGATCTTTTCATTCACCACACCATTACCATACGTGTCCGTGATGGATCTTGTTGCTGAAATTGCTGTGCTGCTGTTACTTCCATGGCAACGGTGACGTGGCAGTCTCCATGGCAACAGTGATGTGGTGGTCTCCATGGCAACAGTGACGTGGTGGTCTCCATGGCAACGGTGACGTGGAGGTCTCCATGGCAACGGTGACGTGGCGGTCTCCATGGCAACGGTGACGTGGCGGTCTCCATGGCAAAGGTGACGTGGCGGNACACGACACGTCCACACACACACACGACACGTCCACACACCCACACGCACGACGCGACCACCCATATACACGACACGTCCATGCACACAACACATCCACACACACACAACACATCCACACACACGACACGTCCACGCACACAACACTACACTATCGGAACAAACTAGCTACCTCTTTTTCCACAGGAGGAACAAAATAACTACAAAGTCGTGAGATAATTAGTAGTTTTTTAAAAGGACACAAACCGAGGCCTATTCCTTCCCACCCACACACAAAAATATAGGCGTGACAACATCTTACCGGACACAAGTTATTGTTTTATATTAGATAAGTCTTCACTTCAAGTAAATATACAAGACGGAAATTCGATTACTTTTTTAAAAGCACGGTCGAGTGTACCAGTTGTTTTAATTCTTATCACAGTTAAAATAAAAATCGAAATGTCATCATACGCTCCAACTTGATTCTGCATTAACATAAGAAAAAAAAATTTGAATCGAAATCAACTGAATTATATTAATGAAAATGTATTCGGTTAAGAAAAACATACATGAGATAAATGCAGAGTATTTTGAATTAAAAGCATAATATTGTCACACTGCAACTTCAATGTTGAACTAAAGGCTTAACATCTGGATAGGTCGAAGTTTGGTGGGAATTGGTATATTTACCATCTCAGGCCTATGCCTCACGGAAATAATACAATTTAACAATATTAAAAAGTCAAAGCAACTTCATGTTTTAAAAACGATAAAACTTAGATTACTTACCTTAATATGAGTGAGAGATTCATATAATTTTTCCCATTGACACGCACACACCAGCATGTTTGTTCGGCGACGTCAACAGAACTTTTAGTTCTTAACAGAAATTCATCTTCTTGATCACACTTTTAGTACTCCCGAAAATTCCTACGATGATGAGCTTTTTCTGTGGGTACCATAAGTAAATACGTCAATAAGATCCAAACTCGACCTACTTAATAACAAATGAAAAGATAGTCGATGCATTTGTTCCATTGATCAGTCAGAATTAACCACTACGGAAACTAGACTTCCATTTTAGTGCAGCAATAGTTGAAATCACGAAGAACAAACTGCGAAACTATGAAGTCATGAATAGTTTAGCACATAGTAATGCTCATGCTTTCAAACACGTCGCAAACTTCCATTGCTAAAATTAGCGGCTACTCTGAATAAAATTTTAAGAAAACATAAATTTACTTTACAGTCATCTCAGTCCTAAGTAGAATAAAACACTCCCTATACAAACCTAGCCGTACGTTACACATGGATCAACCGATCAACAAATTCGTGAATATTCAATTGAAGATCAAAATTAATTAAACCATGATCGAGGCTAAACACGTCATCAGTTTCAACCAGCTAGAAGACAAAGAGCCTAACACAGAGCTGGAGAGAGCTAAATATAAATACGAATCCTAAAATTCTGCAATAACTTCAATACAGCCCTTCAACAAGCTCTAAGTAGGCTTCTGTAAAGCGTAATTACACTTGGCTCACTTGCTTCCATTTCAGCGACTACAGGTTGGTTGAACTGGAGCCCTCCAAAAAAGGCTCCAAATAGGCTTCTGGCAAGTGTTGGTTGGTTGGTAGAACTGGAGCCCTCCAAAAAGGCTCCAAATAGGCTTCTGGCAAGTGTAGTGACACTCAGCCCACCAGCCTGTACTCCAGCAACAAGCGACTACAGGGTGAAGCCCATGCATTCTGTACAATTCTTCTTCTGATGAGTTCACTACACGGAAAATTGGAACCGTGTTCATTGATCACGCTACACAAATAAGTTTATTTATTTACAGCCTTTCACTGGGATTAAACTTCACTGTAAACTGTCTCCTATTATATTTTCAATCTTTCTGTTTTTATCGTACTTTTTACGGCAATATATATCTATTTTTAAAATTCTACATATGAGCTCAAATGTAGGTCATTAATGGGAGTTTGGAGGTACAACTTATTACTACCTTATAAGGTATATGCTGAAATAAGGGACTAAGGTCTTAAAGCAATCCATCTTATAGGTAAGAAACGTCTTTAGCTGAAAAGCATCTCGAAACACTTTTGATAAATTATTTGGTGTTAGGGTGTTTCCAGTAGCTGAAACAAAACGAAAAAATTTGATCCAAACATATTTTTTAAAAATTTCTGTGTTTTAACCACAGCTAGACCACAGGTAGAATAGGTTTCGTAGAGAAACGCAAAATAATCAGAAAACAACTTTAATTTAATTCAAATATTACACAAGTATTCTTTGAATTGAGAGACTTCTTGCATATGTTTCATATTTTACATTCAATGTAAATTAAGTAGATTTAGTTAATGATTAGTTGGCACTAGGTACAAGGTTATGATTTGGAAAATAGCTCGAAATATATAACAGGTAATGTTATTTTTCTTCAAAAGGATTTTGAATTATACATTTATATGAATAATTTTAGGTAGTCAAATCATGTCGTTAGCATTCAGATAAATAAACTGTTAAATTAAATAGTTCTATTATCTTTTATGGACTATAAAACTTTTTTTTCTCTTACATTACCATTTGTGAGCCAGAACACATGGAATGGTTTCTTTTTAATCTATTCACTTAAACAATTTTTACTGAATATAAGTATTTATATGTACTCAATCCTAATATTTAATGAGTATTCGATACATAACTATATATATTTATATACCTACAATAAATTTTATTGAGTTAATAAAGAACATGGCTTCTACACACGCACAGAAGAAAATTAAAAGACTTTATTTTTAACTGTCCAGCAGTAACGTTACACTTGACATCATCTGTAAACATTAGAATAAAATGCAAAATACGATTACAACTTTAATTTACTAATATATGGGTTTTGTACGCAAAATTTAAAGCGGTTTGCAGAACCAGCTTGGGGGATCCCGACATTACCTAAACCGCTTAGCCCTTCACATGCTGAACGTCCAGGTTTCCACTAGGGCCACCTTCAAGCTCTGATATGTGTTTTGTGAACTTTTACAGAGAAACTGAAAACTTTGACAAGAACCTAAGAACCTTTTAAAGAAAAACTGAATACTTTGACAAGAACCTAAGCTGCAGTGCAGTTACTGGAGTCCAGGCTGGTGTACTGAATGTCACTACACTTGCCAGAAGCCTATTTGGAGCCTTTTTTGGAGGGCTGTAGTTCCACCATCCCTAGGCTTACAATAACTGCATCTTTTAAATCTAGATTTGAGTTTCCAAATATTTTTTGTGCCCATGGGCTTTAATTTTCCTTTTTACTTCTTTAAATTTTTATGTGAACATAGAAAATTGTGTGTTTAGTATGTAAAGTATATAAAATATACTGGTTTTTATTAAATTGAATGTTATATTTACAAATAAATAAAATTATACATATATATATAAATATATAAATTTATCAGTAATATAAAACAATACAATGGTCTTCATAAATAAAAATTGTTTAATTATAAAGTGAAGGCATGTCCATTTTTATTGAACAAAAACAAATCACAAAACTATTTCTGATTTTATTTAAGCTATTGGTATCATTGTTAGAAGTCATAGAAATTAGTGAGGAGAAAGTTTAGATATGACATTTGTCTGAAAACTGATTTACATGGATCTCTGTATATCTGACATTTGCCAAAATATTTTTTAGATGGATCATATCTGTATAGCAAACATTTGTCTGAATAGTAATTCATATATGTGGATATTAGACTTAGTATAATCAGAATATGGGTATGTATAATTTTACTTTATATTTTTCTTACAGATAACTTAAAATAGATAATTTTTTATGGGAAAATTAGGGTGTTTGAATGTATTATTCCTAATGCTATAAAATTAAAGAAGAGATTGCAATTTTTTATGCTAACTCTGAAGTAAAGCTTGTGTGACATTTTTTAATATAATGAAAGTATGATTTTAACCAATTTGCATTGTGAGTTTATGAAATCATGTCCATTACTTTTTCCAGAACATGTCTATCTGTTATATTAAAAAATAGAAATGTCTAACTATAGGTTAAAGTGTCAAAAGAAGCCTATTTTTGACAGACTGACCCATAGAAGAGATTTAATGGAGCCATTTGATGATGATGGTACAGTTGTAATGCCTGGCTTGCCTGTCACATGGAGAGAAGGAAATCAACAAGTTCAGAATTTTGCTTTTAATGGAAATTTTGGTGCATCACACATGAAGAGACACAGTCATCCAAACTTTCAATTTAACAACAGATTCTCTCTACCTCTTGATGCTGTTTGGGATACAGGTGGTCCCAATACTCTACACCAACAGCAACAACCATGGAGCAGTGTAGACCAAAATAGAGTCTATCAGGGAAATTCTTCTAGGAATATCCCTATGAATTATAGGCCTGGCACTTGGGACAATCAGGCCCAGGGCTGGGTCATCCCTGGGCCAAACTTGGGTCATGCTCTGCTTCCTAGTCCTGTTAAGCAGATCAGAAGGTTCTCTACAGGAGACTGTCAGAGGCCTACAAAGAGATATAAAAGTAATCAAGACAATGATGTGCCTGACCAGTTCTTGGATGGAGAAGGAAATGAGGTATGTGTGAATGATCATTCATGATGAATTTTTACTTTATATACTAATATTCTACTTTAATATGTATTGTAGGTATGTGTGAATGACCATTCATGATGAGTGTTTACTTTACATACTAATATTCTACTTTAGTATGTGTTGTGAGGTTAAATATGTGTGAAGGACTATTAATTATGACTTTGTTACTTTGATTACTACTATTTCAATTCTATGTGTATAACAAGGTTACATTTTCAACTCATTCGAAATGTTTTACTTTTTTATTAGTTTAAGCATCAGTATAGCATGAGGGCCAGTTTTCCCATTTCCTTATACAAATAAAGTTATCTCTCTTATTTTCATCAAAATTAAAAAAATTGTGCAGAAAACTGCATCAGTTAACCCTGGGTTTATGGTAGCTGTGATACTGAAGTCATGTGAAACTTCCTTATCTCATTCACTTGCTCTGTTAAGGAAGATAAAATGAAAAATATTTTATACCTATTGTTTTATAATTTTAACTATAACATGAAAATAAATTTAGTAAATTTGCACAAATAAATATTGTTGAAATGAAGACAAAACTAAAAATATTAAAAGCTGTGTAAACAACCATAAATTATTCACAATGTTCGTCTCAGTAATGCATATGACTTGCAACTTTGATCTTACCTTGTCTGTGTGAAACCGTGTTTCCAAGTATGCTTTTTTTTTAAAGATAAGTTCATGTTGACGCATTCCTCTTACCTCGAGTGTTCCTGCACAGCCTGTGACTGGCTACATGACCCTGACTCCGAAGGGCTGTTCTCCGAATTCGCTAGTGTGCCGCATCAATGAAGATCTTCGGTCCAAGTTCGGGTACTCGGGTCGACCAGTGACCTACTTGCGCTTCTGTCAACACCACCACATGCTCAAGTTTCCTGGACAGTGGGTGCTCAGCTTAGTCATCCGCAACCTCAATCCCATCAAGGTAAGGAGACAGTGTCAATGATTTTACTGAGGGATTTTGATCAGCATTTATTATACAAGTCTCTACTATAATTTTTTATTATATTGAATGTTGGTAATTGATAGGTTGCCTATGGAAACCAAGCACATTTTGTACACACAAACTCAATGTGAGTTTCACTCTTTCCTGATTTTCTGGTATGTTACAGACTATCCTTCTGAGTTATGGAGCAGTAGTACTTTATTAGTGCATAGTAAACATTACACTTTTCAGACTCATAGTTTGTTGTATTAGAGCTAACTCTTCCTTAATTGGTGAGTCAAAAAGTTCATACATTTGTGTTTGGGAAAATGTTCAAGTAAATTAGACACATTTAATCTTCAATAATTTATGGGAAAACTGTTTGCTTATTTTAAAAATGTTCAACAGATTCCACTGAAAGTGTTTTCCTATCATTGCTCTATCCATATATTTTATCTTCCTCAGATCCTTCATTTTTTCCTAGTAATAAGGCTACAGTTGCAGTTCTAAAACAGTCACTCAATTCTTGTCTTAGAAATATCTTAGATAATTTTTCTCTCCTTATTATTCAAGCTGTGTGCTCAGGTATTGTGCGTTCCTCTGAGCCTTTTCCTCATTATTCAAGCTGTGTGTTCAAGAAAAATGCATTTCTCTAGGCCTTTTCCTCATTATTCAAGCTGTGTGTTCAAGAAAAATGCATTTCTCTAGGCCTTTTCCTCATTATTCAAGCTGTGTGTTCAAGAAAAATGCATTTCTCTAGGCCTTTTCCTCATTATTCAAGCTGTGTGCTCAGGTAATGTGCATTTCTCTGGGTCTTTTCCTCATTATTCAAGCTGTGTGTTCAAGAAAAATGCATTTCTCTAGGCCTTTTCCTCATTATTCAAGCTGTGTGTTCAAGAAAAATGCATTTTTCTAGGCCTTTTCCTCATTATTCAAGCNGGGTTAGTCGAGCGTTCGCGGGGCTAGTGGAGCGTTCGCGGGACTAGTCGAGCGTTCGCGGGGCTAGTCGAGCGTTCGCGGGGCTAGTCAAGATACGATAAATACGAATAAGAGAATGCATTATCCTCCGATGATGCAACATTGGGTGAGGTAGACACAGACAAAACGATGTACAAAGAGTCAAATGTTTTCACTCTTTGACTGCCCACTACTTATATATTTTTTTTCAATTTAAGTCTCTATCGACATAGATACAGGTCCCGACTGGTGAGGGTACCCGCTTGCTATGCGTTAAGGCCTGGATTCGTTCCCGAAACTGTCAAGGTCGGTTTGTGCCTGACCAGTGACAGCTAGAACATGTCCAGCAACTGCTACGCTGGATGCTTGGCTTTAGCCACACCTCAACCACGCTCATCGACACGCCCCTACGAGCCTCCACTTCAAGTTGCAGCACAGAGGACGGGCTGAAGCTTGAAGCATCACTACTATTCTTAAAATCTTATCGATAAGCATCATCACTACTCACAAGATATTAAGATTAAGAATTTAAAAACCAATGTACATGCGCTGTATACTCTATTGGAAATAAAGTTAATTAATTACTTTTATTTAATGAGTCATATGAAAGAAAATCACACGAAATTTGAGAAAATTAAACTTAATAGAAGAAAGCTTCAATATTCTCCCAGTACTGGGTAGTGAAATCAACCCACCACGAGCTAGAGGAAGAGCACCCTCTAGCGGGGTGCGGCCGAGAAGTCTGTCAGCCACAACGCAGCTCAACCCGCCTTTGCTGGCTAGACACTCGCAGTGTTGCCAGATGTACGCGTGCTCGTCAGCAGCAGCAGTGTTGCCAACAACAACGCCGCACGCCGTGCACCTGTATTCCATCTGTACGGCAATCCAATACAGAATTAGACAAGAATTTAACAGAAGAAATAAAGGCAGAATTAGTTAGGGTTCTATCAGGAGAAAGAAAGACAGAGTTGATTAGGAATTTATCTGGAGAAACCAATACAGAGTTAGTCAGAGACCACATTAACTAGGACAGGAAGGCTAACAACTACATTAATTATGACAGGAAGGCTAATAACTACATCAACCAAGGCACACAAACACAGAAGCCTAAAAAAAAGTCATTCTCCTTGAGATTGAATCTTTTCTGGACACTGAAATGACAGTAAAAGCAGATTTTCCTCACAGAAGAAGAAGAGTCGACAGCTTCGTACACTCCAGCACGCAGACTCTCCACCACAGCCCCCGGCACTACGCCTTCAGTAGCAGGGGCAGCTCGCGGCACTTCCCACGGAACCATGGACCCCTGCAATCATTGCTTGTCAAGTCCATTGAAGTAAAAAAAAAACTTTACTTTAAGTTTGTTTCATGGCTTACTGCATTGTAAAGTCCGGAGACTTGAAGAAATATTGTTATGAAATGCGTCCTAGGAATCATTGCAAAGTGAGGTCTATGAAATTTAGAAGAACTCATCCCTATGAAAATGGCATTACGATGTTAAATATGTAGGATTGTCTAGCTTCAACTAGAAAAAGAGCTCATTATTCTTGTTTAGTGTTTGAATGACAAATAAAGAGTTTTAGTACTGATGGAACGCAACATTCACAAAGTGAACCGAGAAAACAAAGCAACAAGTGTAGAAGAAATACAAATAACATCAAATATACTGAATGGTAACGCCAGTATAACAGCAATTGATTTCCAATGAAGTTGGAAAAAATACCTTCAGATAGGCAATAGAAATGTCAAATCCAGTATCCAAGTTACACAACACAAAAGCCATTCTCAGGACACCAGTACTTTCCATACTCACACTCACTCATGACAGTGAATGAGAACTTGTTTTCCCCATTCCTTGGGCAAACAATTAAATACACTGAGTATTTCTAATGCTATTTTGCGAGGCTAGCCTCCTTACTGTCTAATACAAACGAACAGTTCTCATTTAATTAACTTTTCCATAGCCTCACCATATGCTGAAACGCAACCAACTCTGAAAAAATACAGGAATCAGAAAAAAATGATTTGGTGTGCTACGAAAACTTCAAAGACTACCAAACAAAACAAACTAAAGCAATAATAAAAACCGCACTCTGATCAACTCTTCTGTATCCATATACATTTATCTTACTCTGTTGTCAACAAGTTTTTGTATAATCCTATTCTTGCTCTCTTTTGCTCTCATTTAAGATGAACTGACCCTGTTTTTAGCGAAGTCCGAGCTGAGCCTGAGCAGCTGCATGAGTTTCTCCATGAACCAGCGC
>VCRD01007881.1:3811-19503 GCA_006783055.1 Trinorchestia longiramus
TCAGTCAGGCTTGCGCAGGCACGTCACACATCAGTCAGGCTTGCACAATGCTGTGCCAATATTGCCTTGAATTAAACAACAGCAAGTTTGTCACGCAAATTATATAGCTGTGCAGAATGAAGGCATAGCGATACACGGTGCTGATATTCGTACAGCACTATCTGTCTACTACATCAACTGATGGCAATAATTGCAAACCACTACACTAGTGGTTCCTAACAATAACAGTAACAGTAACTGTTACATTAACAGTAACAGTAACTGTTACATTAACAGTAACAACAGTAACAGTAACAACAGTAACAGTTACATTAACAGTAACAACAGTAACAGTAACAACAGTAAGAGTAACAGTAACAGTTACATTAACAGTAACAGTAACAGTAACAACAGTAACAATAACAGTAACAGTGACAACAGCAACAGTAACAGTAACAACAGTAACAGTAACAACAGTAACAGTAACAGTTGCAAACAAGGGAGTTGTGTGTGGCCAGTTAGTTTCGCCGTTGCATGTTGCAATGGACAAAGTTCTTCTATAAAAGGTAAACAAATTTTCACGACACGAAATTTTAGCGGAAGTGATGGAAGTTTTTTCAGAATTTTTTGTTTCAGTCAAACAAATTGCGAATTTTGCATTGTGAGAGTGACGGTGCAGCTGGTGCTCGTCAGTGGTGCGTGACGATGCAGCTGGTGCTCGTCAGTGGTGCGTGACGGTGCAGCTGGTGCTCGTCAGAGGTGCGTGACGGTGCAGCTGGTGCTCGTCAGTGGTGCGTGCAGCTGAGCATGACGTGTGTGAACACAAGCCTGTATATTAGACTGATAAACAAGACGCAGGATGACGTCACACCACCCAGCACAGTGTAAGGCCCCCGCCAGGCCTAGCATTATACAGAAAACGTAGTAATTTAATGGGATACCCTAATACATGGTGCGGCAACATAACTTCCTTTTTTTAAATGCGTTTTGCTCTGAAAAAAGAAGTTGTGTTGCAAAAAGTACCCTGTTTATTCCACAATTTCGTTTATGGTGAACCACTGCAATATTTTCTCTGGGTACGACTAACGTTCTCGACTCACAACTGGAAAACAGGAAAAAAATATAATCTCAGGTACTCGTAAAGGAACAGAAGACTTTGTCTCAAAGATGACAAGTATTTTAAGAAAGACGCTCATTGAATTCAGTGAAAACGTCGAATACATTTCATTTTAAGTCATCATTTAATGGGAAAATATATTAGAAATTCACATAAAAATGGAAGAAAATTCCTCGAACGTATTTACTGTCGCTTGTTCAGTGAGGCTCTGAGTTATCATTCAACTGGTGAACCCACACGGGAAAATTCACGTGTTTTTTACTGAATTTTTCGTTTGATTTGCCAGTGGACGCGGGCTTTGGGAAGGAGTTTCCACATTGAAGGATGTGCCTTTGGTATCCACAATACAATGCTTACAATACATGTTACACCCTACCGAATTTCCTCTTATCTAAATCCTTAAGAGAGTCACAGAAAGACAGACCAAGCAAGCAACCAAACAAGCAAGCAAGCAATCAACAAACTGTGTATTATTACACAGTGGGATGTGTTCTGAGTAATAACAGTAACAGGCATGAGGGAAGACTGTCCAAACTTTGCACAGTCCAGAACACAGTGGGCACACAGTCCAGCTTTTGTCAACCTCTTCTCTTGTCAAATGTCACAAGAAAAATTGAAGTATTCAAAGTTATCTTTCCTACTAGTTTATTTATATGCATTCCACATTTATATAATTTATATAAATAACCGTGACAAAAATGCCAACATACCACACACTGATGGAGAAATTATCATTGTATTTGGAGTAATGCTTGTAATGTGTTATACCTATGTTCCTAACCAAAGTGACTATGGGTCTAAGAATGAATCATTAGGAAATGCAATCGTAAAGGAAGCCATATCCAGAAACAAGTTCCAAATTTTGGTTTCAAAAACGTACTTCAATCATCCAGCTAAGACCACTGATGCCAGCAAATTGTATTATGTGGAAGAACTGGTAAATGGCTGCAAGCATACTTTTCCAAAAGCGATGTCTGAGAGTACATTCGAAAGCATAGATGAATCAATGGTGAAATTCAAAAGTAGATCTCCCCTAAAAAAATTCGCCACCAGCTTGGTCGACTGGTGAGCGAACCTTGGTCGGCGGCTAGAATTACGGCATGGAACTTGGGTGCCGACCCAAGAATGGGCCAAAAGGCTAATTTCTATCTCTTCATTCTATTCTAAAACAATATTTGCTTTTAAAACCAATTAAAAGTGGTATCAAAATTTGCTAACGTGTGATCCAAGAAGTGGATGCACATGCAATCAGAATGTCTACAGTGGAAAGGAGAGCACTCACAGGGTTGGAACTTTATGGGAAAAGTTGTAAATAAACTCTGTGAAAATATTACACGGCAAGATGTCATAATAGCATTGATAGATTTTTTGCTAGTGTACATCTCATGCAGAGACTACCTTTTGCAGCAGTAGGAACTCGTACGAAAAGCAGAAAAAATGTGCCAAAATTTGAAGCGAAACTGTAGCGAGGAGAATCTGAATTTAGAATGAGCAAACATGGAATTTCAGCGGCACGATGGATAAATAGCAGTGAGGTCATAGCTCTAAGTAATTTTAACCAGCCAGTAAACACTATTGTAAACAGAAAGCAAAAAGATGGTCATATGATTGAAATAAATTGTCCAGAAGCACTGCATACATATGATGACATAATGGGTGATGTGGGTTTATCAGACCAAAAAAATAGCTGTGCATGACTTGAACCGTAAGTCACTAAAATGATGGAAAAAAGTGATCTACAAGCTTCTGATGACTTCTGTCGTAAATTGTCATATTGTTTACCAGCGAATGACAAAAACTACGTCACTATTACTTCCATATATTGTGAGTCTAGCTGAACAAATGGTCTTGACCGGCCGTGAAAATGCTAAAATTGCCCGGAGAAAGTCGATCGCTTCATGAGCAAAGCTCTGCTGAACATCAGGATCATAGGCCGGTTGAAACTCAATGACAGAGACGATGCGTCAGATGCACTGAGACAAAAACTGATAAGGGATCAAAATAAGAATGTTCAGGATGTTCAGTGCCATTGCGTCAAGCATGTTTCACACCCAATCACAATTAATTGTAAAATGGTAAAAATATGCACTCTCTCCAATTTATAGGGACTTAGTTATTATTCATTTCTAGCTTTTGAAAAAAGAAAAGGAATTTATATTTCATGAGGAATTCACATTTTTCATTTAGTTTACATTTTTGTATTTTATACAATAACTCCATATTTGTTTTCATAAAGAAAAGTTTCATTCAATACCATTGGGTATGTGGTCCCGGTATAAAATACCAATGGAACAATTAATCCCAAAGTATTTGTAGGCCTAGTGTCCTACCCAAGTATTTTTATTCTTTTTTTAAATTTCTCCGATGCTTTTTAGATGAAAACCTATGTTCTACAGCAGGAAAACCTGCGTTTGTACAAAAAAAAAACAAATTAGGTAGCGAAAGAGTTAAACTCTCAAAATGATCTTTGCACCGCAACCCTCGAATCGAATAGCTATATTCTAGGGGAAAAAATTAATGATGATCCAGTACAACATAAACTAGTAGTTATCGTCGTTGCTTATTACAAATTAGAAAGTAAAGAGAGAAAAAATGTACATTTTTCGAACACGATATAAAGTCGTAGTTTATTACAAATTAGAAAGTAAACAGAGAAAAATGTACACTTTTCGAACACGATATAAAGTCGTAGTTTATTACCAACTAGAAAGTAAACAGAGAAAAAATGTACACTTTTCGAACACGATATAAAGTCGTAGTTTATTACAAATTAGAGAGTAAACAGAGAAAAAAATGTACATTTTTCGCACATGATATCAATTTCAAGACAGCCCATGAAGCAGCGATGACTCATACGGAAACTCGTTAGAGTCACTACAAAAAAACCTAGTGTCCAGTCAGTGCAATGCAGGGCATCGTAAAGGCGGTCGTTGAGGTCTGGCTGCCAGCGACACATGAACAGTGGAAAGAATACAGGAATACGATGTAGTAAACAATACAAGCTCACATGGAACCAAATCACAAAGCTGTAGCGGCAGATGTTACAGCTGCAGCACCAGCTGCACGCTGGACTCTGTTACAGAGCATCAGATGTTACAGCTGCACGCTGGACTTTGTTGCAGAGCATCAGATGTTACAGCTGCAGCACCAGCTGCACGCTGGACTCTGTTACAGAGCATCAGATGTTACAGCTGCAGCACCAGCTGCACGCTGGACTTTGTTACAGAGCATCAGATGTTACAGCTGCAGCACCAGCTGCACGCTGGACTTTGTTACAGAGCATCAGATGTTACAGCTGCAGCGCCAATTCAATTAAAAATAAATATAGCCGAACATAATTTAGGAACGAAAGGACGGAATTAATATCCCCATAATTATTAGGTTAGAAATCAATCAAATGAAACATCAAACGCTTGTCATTTCACGCCGAACTTTTGTTTACATTAAAGTGAAAGAAATTCAGACAGCAACAGCAAATCATTTAGAGAGACATGTATATACATATACGAAAAATATTAAATATATATAGCTTTTTCATCTTTTCAGACGGTCTTACAACAACAAAAATATAAAAATAATAATAATAATAAGACACGTGTATCCAGCATGTTACTCACAACAGCATCTATTGCTCTCAATCTAATTATCTAATGTCACTTCACTAACAATTTATTATTGAAGTTGAACAAAGTTTGACTGACGACAATACCGGAATCGCTATCGTGTATTTTTTCATGACATCGGCACTGGTCCTTATAAAATATTTTCATGCTATTGTCACTTCAAAATTCTGATAACACCACAACCACGGTGCCCTAAGATAAGGATCATCACTTGGTGTCCAGACTGTGCATTACAGGCACAGTGTGACAGCACGGACAAGGGTACCGACATAAGTAACATTGCTTATTGCCTTATACTATTCTATTTTATTCTTATTCTATTCCATTCTTATTCTATTGTTATTCCATTCCTATTCTATTCTTATTTTATTCCATTCGGTTCTTATTCTATTCTATTTTATTGTTATTTATTCTATTCTTATTCTATTCAAGAGTGCCAATAACCGTATCAACACTGCGATGATGGAGCCCTGAATGCACCTCCTATTAACAATCATCTGTCCTGATCCATGAAATTAACATGAGATTAAACACCACACCCGAAAATTTCCCCTTATTCCCTGCTCCATAGTTGACCATTTTTCAGTCCCTCATCAGTGAAGGGTCTACGATTGTGCTGATGTAGGGGAAGAGACAGTGAGATATTCCTGTAGCTAGACGGCATGGGACTTCGGTAGCTAGACGGCATGGGACTTCGGTAGCTAGACGGCATAGGACTTGGGTAGCTAGACGGCATGGGACTTGGGTAGCTAGACGGCAGAAGATTTGGGTAGCTAGACGGCATGGGACTTGGGTAGCTAGACGGCATGGGATTTGGGAAAACGGCTCGTTCCTGTTGCCATATTCTATTCTATTAAACAGCCTCGGCAAGTTTCAGATTGTACAAGCATGTGTGTACAACACACTACACCAAAAACGTACAACTCAACGCCCGGCTTGCAAAATACAACACTCGTACAACATTCAGGTAACAGGAGCACTGAAAAGTTCATCATGGAAATGCAACATTGCAGTGATTGCAGCATGGAACACTGAAGTGATTGAATAGGATAGAATTGAATAAGGCAATGGAAACGAGCCGTTTGGCCCATTCTTAGGTTGATACCCAAGTCCCATGCTGTCTAGAGTATGGGCATCAATCATGCATGTACATCTTAATCCTGTATGTCAATTTAGTCACATACACGCACTTCACTCACGCACAGGCATTTCAGTCACGCGCATTTACCTTAATCATACAATGGCCCTGGGAGTTAGGGACATAGAATTAGTGCGTTATAATACTAGGGGTTCGTAATCCAATATTTGTCGAGACGATTTTCGAATGTATTCACAGTGCCAGCAGAAACTATGTTTTCGAGCAGCTGGTTCCAAGTTCCGGCAATTTTAACGGAGAAGAAGTTCATGGCTTGAGATGTCTAGAAGTTTCTCAGTATTAGTTTTTGAGTTCTTCCGCACGTTACCGTTTCTTCCAAAAAGCCCTTCCAGGGTAACATCGTTAAGGCCGTTGAGATACTTATAGGTCTCAATAAGTTGTACTCGCAGTCTTCTTTGTCCTAGGAAGATAAGTTCAAGCTGTTGCAGACGTCTTTCGTAACTGAAATTGCAGAGTTCTGAAATCATTTTCGTTGCTTTACGCTATATTTTTTCAATTTTATTAATATCTCTTCGTAGGGTAGGAGACCAGAGTTGTACTGCATATTCCAAATGTGGCCGGACTAGAGCCCTATAGAGCGGTGATATTATGTTGTTTGACTTGTATTCAAAGTTTCGTGCAGTGAAACCAAGAATCGTGCTAGCAATTCTGACGCTTTTTTCAACTAGTTTGTAATGTTTGAAATTTTCAGTGAGAATGTCACCTAGATTTCTTTGTTGCTGGACTGCTTCAATGGGTTTGTCATTCATCGTGCGTTGGAAATGCCGGTTATTTGCACCAACGTGCATTACTGAATATTTATCAATGTTGAAGCTCATTTGCCAGGTTTCGGTCCTTTGTAGAAGATGGTTGAGGTCGGAATGGATAGTTATTGTCCCTTTCGGCGAACGCTTTGTGACAGAGTTTTGTGTCATCGACGAATTTGCTGATTTTACTGATGATTCCGACATCAATGTCGTTGATGTAGATGATGAAGAGCGGGCTTAAAACGTTTCCTTGGGAGACTTGATGTTCCGTGCGTCGAATCACTGGTTTGATCGTGAATCCTCACTATTGCGACCAATGACCCAGTTTCACATCCATCAGGAGTGGTCGCCTTGTATTCCATGCGCTTCCACTTTGGCCATGAGTCTTTTGTGGGGAACCTTGTCGAAGGGATTTTAAAAGTCTAGGTATATAAGGTCTACGGCTTTTGTACGGTCGTATATGCGGTTAACTTCTCCAAAGAAGTCAGAGAGATTTGTGAGGCAGCTACGTTTTTCCCTGAATCCGTGCTGGGTGTTAGTAATAAGATTTTGATCATCAAGGTGCTTCGTTATTTGGACTTTAAGTTGTCTTTCTATTGTTTTACTTATGACAGATGTTAGACTGATTGGACGATAGTTATTAGAATAGAATAGCATGAGGCGATAAGAACGAGCCTTTCGGCCTATTCTTGAGTTGGTACCCAAGTCCCATGCCGTAATTCTAGCCATGCGATGGTCATACACGAACTGACCACCGCGGCAGCGGACCTCGAACCCGGGTGTTCTCGGATCGCAAGCGAGTTTGCTCACCAGTCGACCAAGCTGGTAGTTGTGGTGTTTGTTTATTTCCCTTTTTGAAAATAGGAGTGTCATTTGCCGGCTTCCAATCATCTTGAACTATCCCAGTTTCAAGCGATCGAGTGAAGATGCTTGCTAAGGATTCGCTAATTACTTCGGCTGTTTCTTTGAGTATCCGGGGAGGAAGGCCATCGGGTCCAGTTGACTTATATGGGTTTAGAATGGTGAGCTGTTTTTCTACCTCTTCTACTGTAAATAGGCCATCTGTCAGGATTTCCCAAGGATTTAGAGCATGGGGTTGTGGGATTTCAGTGAAGTCTTCGCGAGTGAACACAGAAGTAAAATACGTATTAAGAATTCTGACTGGTTTTGTTATCCGTTTGAGTTCAGCCCTCGGGATCGATCAGTGGATCCGTGTCTTTTCAGTCGCCTGTCGTTTACATATTTGTAGAAGCTCTTCGGGTTAGTTGCAGTGATTGTAGCACGGAGTACTGAAGTGATTGCAGTGATTGTAGCACGGAGTACTGAAGTGATTGCAGTGATTGTAACATGGAGTACTGAAGTGATTGCAGTGATTGTAACATGGAGTACTGAAGTGATTGCAGTGATTGTAACATGGAGTACTGAAGTGATTGCAGTGATTGTAACATGGAGTACTGAATTGATTGCAGTGATTCTAGCATGGAGCACTGAAGTGATTGCAGTGATTCTAGCATGGAGCACTGAAGTGATTGTAACATGGAGTACTGAAGTGATTGCAGTGATTCTAGCATCGAGCACTGAAGTGATTGTAACATGGAGTACTGAAGTGATTACAGTGATTCTAGCATGGAGCACTGAAGTGATTGTAACATGGAGTACTGAAGTGATTACAGTGATTCTAGCATGGAGCACTGAAGTGATTGTAACATGGAGTACTGAAGTGATTACAGTGATTCTAGCATGGAGCACTGAAATGATTGTAACCGTAAGTCACTGCATGATTGCGCTTCTTTAGCATCAATCGACTATGAACCTGTTAATATGGCATCCACTATGTCTATGACAACTTTCTATCAAAAGAGAAAAAGTTCTACAGTGATTCAGTTATTTACTGAAGCTGTGTACAACTCTTTCTGATTCATTCATTCGTTTAAGCATTTATTCCCTCATTTACACATTCATTCATTCTTTGATTGATTCAATCATTCATTCGTTAAATTATTCATTCATTTTATATTCATCTATTCACACATTGATTCATTCATATATTCATGTACTCCTTCATACATTACCATATATTCATTTATTCACGCATTCGTTCATGCATTCACTCATGCATTTAATCATGCATTCATTCAGTGATTCGCAGTGTGTGTCCAGGTGCACTGGTGCGCCCTGTAGAATTCCAAAAAATATGTATCCAGATATGAAAAAATGTCGTTATATTTTACTATTTATTCACGATTATTTTGCTTCTTTCATTACAATATTACTATGATAATTATCTGTTGTTTTCATGCAAAGAAGTACTAGCTACACGCCCGTTTTATACGCGTAGTTTTATACGCATCTCAGACACGTAACGAACGTGTTCTAGACGACTTGTCACACCGCCACAGCGTATCTGCCACGTGCAGCAGTGTTGTATTAGCTGGCGTTGTTACTGTACTGGTCGTGTTTATTAAGATAAAGTGACGACAAGAGTATAAGTATTGTGCTTATTACTATGATAGTTTTACAATAATCCACCCATACAAATGAATACTTAAAAACAAGAGTGCCACTGTTGAATGAAATCTTGAAACTGAGCAGAACTTAAGCGTGAAAAGTTGTAAGAAATCAAAACAGTGGCCGATACGATAATTGTTATTTATGCTTTAGTTTTTCTTGGACTGGAAATGAAAATAATCCTTTGCCGCTATGTTTAGTCTGTGGAATAAAAATGGCAAATAAATCAATGCGTTCTAGTACACTTGCTAAACATTTTAAAAAACAAGCACTGACATTTACAAAGTAAACTCGCAAGTTGTTTCAAAAGAATGTATATTGAGTGTTTCTGAGAAACCTTAAATTGCTTCCTACGAAGTCTCCGAATAGATCGCACAAAATATGAAAGTTCATACTTTAAGTGAGTCACTTATTTTGCCTATCTGCAAAAAGATTGTCCTGACATTGCTAGGAAGTGAAGCAGCTATGAAAATAAACAAAACACGATACAGTACACAGGCGTATTTTAGAAATGGCTTTTGATATCAAGAAAAATGAGTCGGAAAATCGGAAAGTCTGAACGCTGGAGTTTATACTCCAGAGTTCAGATTTTCCATAGCAAGTTGACGAGTCAACAAACATTACCAACAAAGTGTAACTTCTAGCATTCACTCGTTTCATTAATGAAGATCAAGGAGTAAATCAGTTTCTTTTCTGTGAAGAATTGAGTGTAACTTCAAAGGGTGAGGACGATTTTAATATTATGAATAACTATAAATGAGTCATCATGTAAATTGTGTGTAGGAATTTGTTCAAATGGAGCTCCTTCCATGGTACGCTGTGTCAAGGCCCTTTTATCTTTTTTATTAGAAACCAAACATGAAGATGTTATTGTAACTCACTGCTTTCTTCATAGAAATGCTTTGATGGCAAGAACATTAGGAGAGAATTTCAGAGAAGTTTTAGAAAAAGTTTTTCTGACGGTAAACTTTCTTAAAACAAGACCTGTTAAATCGCGGTAATTCGAACAGTTTTGCATCGATATGGATTCTCGACACAGATGAATCGTGATCACGCGGTGTGACTCGTGGCGCCATCTTGTTGATATCAAATGTTTCTCAGATGTCTTGTTTCAAGTTGAGGTTCAAGGAAAGTACTGATCATAATTCAACATCAAGATGGCTCCACGAGTCACACAGCGAGAGAAACAATAATTCTTTTAAATCGCTTGTTTCCGCAAAAATTGATCTCTCGGCGTGGCGATGTTAACTGGCCGCCTAGATCCCCGGACCTAACCACACTCAACTTTTATCTATGGGGATACCTTAAGGGAAAAGTTTACATTAATAAACTTACCACAATCGCTCAATTAAAGAGAAACATCTAAGAGGAAATCAGGCAAATTACGGGAACACATTAACGAAGGTTACAGAAAATGTTAAAAATAGGTTAGAAATGTGCTGTCGTGAAAACGGGCGTCACTTAACAGAGATTATTTTCCACACTTAAATGTTATTTTTTAGTACAACTCATCAATCTAATAAATGTTTTGACATGAAGTTTTATGTTCTATCCCAAATAGTTTTTGAGTTGTAAAAGTTCTTTAATGGGGCATCCTTTCTGACCCACCCTGTATTTACGCGTGTACTCGATTTACGGTTGAACTTCTCGCGTTCTTTGAAGAAATTAAACGATCACATTTTTTGATCTCCTTCAATGTGAATTTTAGATTATATTTTATATATGTATATATATACATATATATATATATTTGCAGAAATATTTCAACATCTCAATATTTTGAACACTAGCGTGCAAAGGAACGAGGAAAATATTCTTACATCCATAGACAAAATAATCGCGTTTCAGAGAAAACTACAGATTTGGAAAAGAAAATCTATCGAAAGTAATCTGAAAATGTTTCCAACCGTAAGTAATACTTGCAAAAATTAAACTCTTCCAATGATAGTTGATCATTTGACGACTTTAGAAGAAAAACTACGGTTTTACTTTACATCACTTAACACTGCGCGGTATGACTGAATTAGAAATCCCTTCGCTGAAATTTCAAGCGATTTGATTTTAACGTTCAGAGAAAAAGAATAACTGTTTTACGCGTCCACTAATCGTGAACTGATGATTACACACAAAAAATTGTCTTGAGGCCTTTAGGATTTCCATAAAAAAAGAATGTGTGTCAGTATCTAAAACAAGCGCTGATCGTTTCATCATAATTTTCAGCCTTATGTTTATGTGAGCTGGGATTTTCCACCCTTGCCACAATTAGGTGTAAAAAGATAGAAACTCTTACATGCATTGACGAGGAAATTAGATTTTACCTGTAAAACACACGCTCAAACATTGAAGAAATCGCCAGGACTCATTAAGCTCATGTTTCTCATGAACACAAAAACGAAAAATATCGAGGTATGTTTAATTCTGTATTACAAATTGCGTTATTTTTTCTCCGGAATCTGGGTTAATTATAACTTATTTGTTGCATTTTTGTACATCTTGCGACTTCAATTATCTATATACTAGTGTACCCGTGCCATCAAAATTGATGGCAAATCTAGTGTATAATAAACACTTAGAATACAGTATTTTTGAGCCGCAGTAGAAGTAGTTATAGCCATTCGTGTTATATCCTAGATACAGAAATTCAGCATTACTGAAAGCAACTGCGAGCTTGTGTATGTATATTGTAATATGCAATACCCCGCCGAACTCCCTATCTACGATACGGACTCGACTATATAAGGCTCTGGCTCTCTCTAATTTTTTTGAAAGTGTCTTATTATCGTGCACTTGTACTACGAAAATGAGTGTATTAATTTACCAGTGAACTGAAACCAAGACCGCCAGTGTTAATTTCTTTCTATCTATTCTTAAGAGCGTGACACGAAACATACAAATAAATAAATATATAAACACACGACGGTTATTCTTAATATTAGATTAATACGATTGTAATTATGTATCCATGTGTGTCACACCCTTCATCAATAAATTGCAGTATCTATGCTATACCTTGATTATAAACCTTCATTCTTAAAGATTACAGGAAATTTGTTAATAAGGGCCATACCTTACCTTACCTTACTTATTTAAACTATGTACGTACTTTGTGTTACAATCATGACGGTACCTTAATTTAGAATTACCAGTTTGCAGTTATTCCACTATAAAATAATACACAGTTTGTTACTTGCTCGCTTGCATGCTTGCTTGGTCAGTCTTTCTCTCGCGCTGTTAAGAAATTAGATAGGAGAAAATTCGGTAGGGTATACATGTATTGTAAGCATTGTATTGTGGATACCAAAGGCACATCCTTCAATGTGGAAACTCCTTCGCAAAGCCCGCGTCCACTGGCAAATCAAACGAAAAATTTCAGTAGAAAACACGTGAATTTTCACGTGTGGGTCTACTAGCTTGTAGAATTCTAAGTACAAGTTTCTACCTAGACAGAAACTAGACGTGTGAGACAGGCAGTACTGTGATGCTGTTGTAGATGTTGCTGCTGCTGCTGTAGATGTTGCTGCTGCTGCTACTGTAGATGTTGCTGCAGTAGATGTTGCCGCTGCTGCTACTGTAGATGTTGCTGCTGTAGATGCTGCCTCTACATCAACACACACAACACAACTCACCAAGCGTACACTCCCTAACACGGAATACTTTCCTGAACACTCACACAACTCAACATTTATTTAAACAATACCAGCAATTCTACGTTGAGATAACATGCCCTCGTATCCCAGCATGCTTCTCTGTACATGATATTACCACTGCTCAAGGTAAAATACACCCCAGTACTCGTAAAAAGAGAGGTTTCACAGTTCCCTCGCTCCAGTTGCCTCCTTTTCCTCACTACACAGTGCGACGACTAGTGCTTCTGCGACTAAGGTATGCGTGAGAAATCTTTAGCTAAGATCCATTCATAATTCACAACAAAATAGCTACACAAAGCACTGATTATCACCATGTTGGCAATAATAAATGTTGCTGTATACCAAGTGGTTCATATTTATAGCATAAATAAATAAATATAGTATAATAAGTTAAATGAGTACATTTATTTCAGTGTTGAGTGTGTGAAATAATGCTCAGTACACACATCACTGCCACATGTACTACTTCTGAAAATTATTTAGCGCCATGGAACGATGTACTGTACGTTGGTGCGTATTGTCTATGAGAACAGTGAGTCTTTATAGTTTCCTCGTAACGACTAACATTGAGATACATTACCAAAATATCAATAGAAAATAAGCATCGAAGCTTCACAAAAAGTCGTATTAGTTGTCATCGATCAGGTTGATATTGTTTAGATGTGAGCATGTATTCAAGAATGTTGACATCCCTTTCAGTTTTTAAATAGAACATGTCAACACATTTCTTGGCATTGATCTTTCAGTTTCGTTCTTTGCCTAAAAAAATGAGATGCTTAAATACCTCATACTCGAGTACTATAGGCCGTGTTCCTCCATCCAAAAAACAGTAAAACTTCGTAAAAAAATCGTAAAATAGTAGAAGCTACTGAGCGACACAGGTACTAGTGCTCATGTGTACCCTCCCGTACACATAAGCAACACGTGAATCAAAACAACACCTGGAAATTATTTCCGCAAGCGAGAAAGGCTTGGACAGGCAGCAAGGTGGACACTAAAGAGCAAGCAGTACTGCATAGAGGGTAGGGCTTGTCTCACGCTGAAAAGATGCCTATGGAGAAGAAGGCTGCGGCGTATAGGAGTCATACCTTTGACATACGCAGCAGGATCACTACGACGAACATACGATGCAGGCATAGAAGACACGCAGAATGGTGGTTGAGCAGGTCATTCAAACACTATAATAAATTGTACTGTTTTTTGTAATCAACTGTACGCAGTAGAGGAAACAGAGAGAAGGTTAAGATCACTGGATGATGTGTGATGAAAACATTGAGCAGCAGGAGCTCTGGCGATCAGCTAACGATGTTGACTGTTTGTTTTGAGAGATCACTTCCACCGTGGCAGCTCTATTCGCACAGGCGGCCTCTTTCATAGAGATACAGACTCACATTAACCCAGTAAGAGGCACGATAAGAGTCCAATACATTTCAATAACATGCCATGCACACCATGAACATGGCTGTTGTTCACCATACATACTCTTGCTCGCGTGAACTGAAGAGAACTAAGCACCACTATAGCAAGTAGCAACCATACGCGGTCCTTGCGTCGCTGCCGAGACCAAACTATCGTACCTCCTGAAACAGGTTTTGCGTCTTCCTTCGAGCTTTCACGTCAGCCCTGATTCTTGTTTTCAATGAGAGCTTTCGATAAAATTAATAATTTACCTATCAAAAAAGTACTGAACCTTAACTTTAACTCAAATATGCACTCGCTAAAGAGTAGATTTCTCTGCCACACGTGATGAACGGGGATGAGAATCAACGTTCACATCGAGTTTTCTTCTAAAATATGTGGGCGGAAGTAGGACAAATCAATGGCACGTAGCAAACTGGGGAATGAATTAAGCAGGCAAGGTTCTTGAAGTGTAGCAAACTGTATCTTCAGTTGGTGTCGTGTATCTTGGAAGTTGTTCATGCTCTAGAATGATGCGGATGATAAGTTTGAGTTGTTTGTTATGTTAGAATTTAGATAGTTTATTATCACGATTTTTGAAAACGTTTTGGTCTGAACAAACCGTTAGTTGAAGTCGTGATGTATACAAAAAAGTTTGTACGTCAAAGTGTCAGCAGCGATCAGATGTGATGGAGAAAAACTCAAGCAATTGCAGTTATTATTTTGATCTAGGTTCCTAAAACTTTTTTTATAAATTATGTGTGTCCAATTGGGAGTAACATTTAATTCATCGCCTAGAACGAAGAATAACTCATGAAAAAAATCTTCGCCGCATATAATTCATACAGCTGGTTTAAATTGATAAACAAATATATAGCTTCAGGTATTAAAACAGAACTTTTGGCATTTATCATTAATTTTTTTAGCTAATTCAGGACACAGAAGTTGAATCCAAACGAAACTTCTGTAGATTCCCCGAAATTTCTGCCTCTCGGAGAGTACTGAACGTAGCAGGACGGCGAGTACGGAGCATCTTGGTTCGTACCTATTGACCCAAGCTTGGTTTATTCACACCGTTCCCGTGACAACACTCGGTAATTTGCCTCACGCATAGAGCAAATTAAGCGACGGGTGCACTTCGTATGTACACATGCAACCATTGAATGGCAGCCTCACCTCTCATTCACTGAACACACACACGTTCATGCGGCGTGTGCGTGACAGAGCATGTACGTCATAGGACGCCAGCGCAAAGCTACACAGAGTTGCTGCCATTAAGACTGCTGGGCTTGTGCTACGTTGCTCGCAACTTGAGTGTGTAAGGCGTATGGGGAATTTAATCACAGCTGATGTTAATAGCACATGTGGAGAGAACGCAATTCTGCTTGCGTTTTAAGTTCCGCTAAAAAACAGGGCCTAGCGAAGTGTTTTGCTCACGTTATGCACACGAAGAAGGCGCCTGTTTTCAGAGTGTAATTTATTATGGATGTGCAATAAAGTCCATGCCTTTAACACGCC
>VCRD01007882.1:0-14842 GCA_006783055.1 Trinorchestia longiramus
CTCACTGGAGCTTGCATAACAAGTAGAAAATAATGTCCTGCAAATGTGGACCTTTAAAGTCATTTAAAATACATCATGGGAAAAACAAGTAATATTTTACTGAGGAGTTTCGTTGAACCGTCGAGTGGGTTAGATATGTGCCAGCATTTTTTGTTGTTGTTTTACGAGCCCTTGTTGTGAAAGAATTGTTTTTAGGAAAACAACCAACTCAAGGGACAGATACAAAATTTATGCGTTTTCTTTATTCATGTAACACATGGCAATAATAACGTTTTTCCTAATAAATATATTATCGTTCATGCGAGTAATTACTGGAGAATAAAACAGATGACAACTTTTGGGGCATATGTAGCACCGTTTACATTCTTATGATAGATGTTAACAGTCAAGTTCACTATTCAAAATTCTGGAATGACAAACACCGTTCCTGCTCTCTGTGACCCACAATTAACAATCCAAATTTTGAAATTCACTTCTCCCATTTTAAAAACAGCTCTTATCTTCCTAAAGTCCCATTCATCAAACCAAATTATGTATTCACAAATATTCTTGCCTTAAACGAATGTCCTGCAGGCAGTGGCAAAGTTTGCTTTCAAATTGAAGTTACATGTGATGTCCTTGGCTATAGAAAAGAATCTATTGATCGAAGTGAGCTGTGGTTCCAGGATTCTGCTGTTTTCGACAACATAATTATCTATTGCAGACAGGAAAGAGGAAATGTATGACAACATCATTAAAACAGACTGGACAGAGGAAATGTATGACAGCAGTATCAGAGCAGACTGAGCAGAGGAAATGTATGACAGCAGCATCAGAGCAGACTGAGCAGGAGAAATGTATGACTGCATCATCAAAGCAGACTGGGAAGGGGAAATTTAGGCAACTGAGGGACAGGGTGTCTTTAACTACCTTCATATGACCTGGGATCATCAAGTGCTGGCTCTACACTTATCAACAATAAAGTTACAATCGCAAAAATGATCGTTAGTCTGCGGATTTTACTACCAAGATTAAACTTACTCGCACCCTTGCGGTTAACTACTTCAAGCTAAAGAGAGACCATGTCAGTTAAGTGCGAGAACTGTCATGAGGCTATTTTTGTTCCTTATTATGACAGAAACAAGAACACGCTAGAAAGATAGCAATATAATTCATGTTCATTTATAACCATCGTTGGACTGGTAAAGCGGATGAATGTAGTACGAGTTAAAAATAATTTGATGTCAATTATAGTAAAAATGTGATCAACTATTCAGCTTAGTTTGTAAATCATACTCATTGTGAACTAATTAAATAAAAATCCACTCCCAAACATCTAAATTTAGTGTTTACATGAAAATGTGTTTCATTGACTACATTTATACGGATCTAACATTCACACCGATCAGAGGCAAGCATGAACAGAAAAGGTTGATAAGGGTCTGTCAGAGTAGGATTCAACATTTTCTGTATTAAAAAAACTGCATTTATTAAAAGAAAAAACATGACTTATTGAAGGAGAATATGGTCTACTTTGAACCTTTTTGAGTTCTCTAGTGTAAATTCTTAAGGATAGCTTTCTCAGTTCACCATTATCTTCACACCTAATAAATGCTAGTTCAATTTCGATTTTTTATTGCATTTGCTAGGGATTTATTGAAACAGAAAAGTTTTTTCGACTGTGTGGTGTCTAGGGGCAATGCCCTAGAGATAGCAGGGAGTCCTAGCAGCCGTTACTGAGCAAGACAAAACTCGGGTGGTTTTTTGCTCCAAAGTAAATTAACGATAACACACTATGTTTGTTCATGGACTATGGTATGGGATGAAGGGCATCAGTAGTGGCTTAAACTACGAACTTCTGTTGCTGAACAAGTTTTTATTAAGCGTTTGATAGCATGATATAGGTGGAGGAGGCCACTGTCCCCTGTACTCAGCAGCACCGGGCGCACAAGACCCTAAGTCTGTCTTTATTATAGAATGCATTACACCACAAGTTATGTTGTACAAATTCTATCCTTTCCGAAAAAATCCTGTGGTGTGAAACACGAACATAATGTAATTAATTTACCATAATATTTGAGCCGCTAGCTAAAACACAGTCACTTTTTACTAAATGCTCAAAGTTTTAAAATGGAAAAGTGAAAACCATTAATGCTTCAAAAAGAAACCAAGTCATGGAGTTTGAAGTATGAGTATCTCGTTATTCTGGTGTAGAAAATTCAGTAGATAGTCCAGCATCAAAAATTTAATCAGGTTTGAAAATAACATCTTTTTCTTTAGAGGGTTTGAAACTTCTTCGATGTAAATTAATGTAAATAGCATTGTGCGTTGTAAATTGAAGTTTTGTACCATATCATGACAAAATTATTACAAGAAATCTTCTAATGCACATTATTGTGCCAAAAATAATTTTAACAAATAACCCTTTTCAATGTTTGATGTCTAACGCGAAACAGATAAAATTGAGGTTTTGAAGATTAAACCCATTCGTCCCACTTGAAAAATTGGAAATTCTTTGCTCTTGTTGTTTTTGGTTAACTTATCCAACTACCAGATTTCATAGAATGAAATGTAAATAAAAATTCTGAAAGGATGAATTTGTCTTACTACAGCCAGAACCTCTTGGAGCACTGCAATATAATTTCTTTCAACTGAACCTTGAATTATTATTTCAAATAATAATTTAAATTATTATTTGAAACAAACTTGTTGAGTGTCTAACACTCTTCAGTTCATTCACAAAAAACGCAAGAAAAGCGAGAACCGCTAATTTTCAAATAGCAAATCATTGATAATTGATTTTAGTTTTACACCCGTCGCCTCGATTCAAACACTATATCGATCTGGGGCCTGGTGGGATAAATTACCTGAGTGTATAAAGGAGAAGAGTCCAGAGAACTTAATCCACACTTTTGTACAAGACGAGGGAAGAAGCGTTTCTATTTCGTTCAGTCCTAATGGAGTTTAAAACAAGTGATATTTTCAATTCAATCATTCATAATCTTAGAATTTTCTACCAAACAAACACCGAAATTTAGGAATCTCTACGAAGAATGTGTTTCATTCTCACATTAAAAAAATTTGGCTGAGAAGCCAGAATGAGAAATAATATTGAAAGGTGTCTCGGGCCTTAAGATTTGGATTTCTTAAGATGTAGGATTATGCCCTTGGTTTTTACCTGAAGCAAGGAAAGTAGCATGAAGATATCGACTCCATTTGCTTATCTCAGTAGTACTGTAATGGACCTATTCATTTATCTGCTAAACTAATCATGACTACTACTGTTATGACTGATGTGATGAGGTGGTCACAGTTTCTTATTCCACGAAAAAATTGTTTCACTTCTCACATAGAGAGTTTTTGTTTCAAATGTTTGATCAAAGCACTACGTTAATTTCAGAGTTTCGTGCGTGTCCATGAATTGATCACTAGATACGTACTCGCTAGGGGAGTAATTAATCCAATAATGCTATAAGAATGCCCTCGTAAAAAGAAAATCAACAGAGAGAGTTAAAATTAAATTAATAATTAAAACAATAGAAATTTCTTCTCACATCAGTAATGGATTTCCTCCGTTCATTATTCAAGAAGTTAAAAGAAATTTTTACAAAAAGGATTAGTTTTTTTTCGCTCACCTAAGATGTGAATTGTATTGAATTTGTTACGTCAGTTTCTAATAATTTGTAACCTGTGCAGGTTACTGCATTGTTCAGAGTACTAAAGGTTCCTGCTGAAATTTGTATGCAATGTAAACACAACTATTGTGACGGTAATGTGGTGAGTGATAGAGGTCTAGACACGTTTGGGTCTGCCAATAATCATTTTTGAACGTACGAATGAATCGTATAACATGAGTTCATGAGTCCTGACGTACATAAGAATTTGTGAGAGATTTCATGCATATTCTCTCACATCAGAGGGTTGGGTGTGGCTTCAGGGTGTCAAAGTATAAACAAAAGTCGGCGTTATCTGAATGGTTGAACTGGAAATTGGGAGTGGATACAAATTTTACTCCGAAAAAACATAATACCAGTGAGAAGGATAGAATAGAATAGAATAGAATAGAATAGAATAGAATAGAATAGAATAGAATAGAATAGAATAGAATAGAATAGAATAGAATAGAATAGAATAGAATAGAATAGAATGAGGCTATAGGAACGAACCTTCTGGCCCATTCTTGGGTCGGATAATTACTTCGATAATTATTCAGTTGTTTTTACCCAAGTCCCATGCCGTATTTCCAGCTGCATCAACCATGTCGGCAGCGGGAGAAAAAGAGAACCATTAAAACCTCTAAATTCAGGGTAAAGTAGTAACACAAGGACCTCAAATTGGAGCAATACCAGCACCTAAGGTAGAAGAACATCATCATCTGGGGTGAGGCAACGTGAGCGCCATGACACCATGGGATTAGGGTAGTGCTGCTGGCGGTCCAGGGTAAGATTACGAGAGGAATAAGGTGCGTCTACATATACTGTGCCCTCAGTGGGGCTACACAGCGCCCTCAGCGGGGCTACAGCGAACCCTCAGTGGGGCTATACTGTGTACCAGGTGGGGCTAGACTGTGTACCAGGTGGGGCTACACTGTGTACCAGGTGGGGCTAGACTGTGTACCAGGTGGGGCTACACTGTGTACCAGGTGGGGCTAGACTGTGTACGGGGTAGGGCTAGGGCTACATCGGGTCACCAGTAGAGCTACATGGGTCAGGGTGGGGCTACACAGGTCTGGGTGGGACACAATGTCTGCAGAGCTGCCCTTCATAAGCGCCGGTGTCAGCAAGGACCTCTCAGTTGCCCGACAGCCGCCATAAAAGTAGTGGTACTACACGATTCTCTTGACCTTCATTTTCCGGGCATCTTAAGTTCCTTGCCAGAAATTTCCGTAACCCTCATCGGTTGAGATAAAACAATCGAAAAAGACACCACTGAAATATGGTTTGATGAAATCCACACGGACTACTTGCATGGAAGAATCGAATTTAAACTCATCAAGTATTCTGCAGAAATCAACTTTTGTTTGTTTAATTTGTCGTGAAACAAATTTGGGCACGTTCTGGAAAGTCAGCTTTTTGAGTGTATTCCTACAAGTTACTTGACAATGAGCTGCCAGGCGCTCTGAAATGTTAGGTACTGAAACAATTTGGAAACGGAACTTCAGACCAAACGTCTCTCCAGCGATCAGCTGACTGAGCAGCTGATGGACATGCGCAGAAAACGAGTGGGTTGATTTTGTGTGCGCGCCATTTGTGCTTGTTTTGTGGATGGTTTTGGTATTTCAAACACAATAATACTATGCGGGCGTAGTAAGAATACCTTCAAAATCATATATACGATTGCATTTTTCGAAATAATTCATGTTTTAGTGTACAGAGCGTACTGATCTTGGATCGTTTAGCACATTTTTTTTAATTTCTTCTGAAATGAAGCTACTTTCACAATCATTGTTGAAGCATTATGCTAAAAAAATTATTCAAACTCATGCTTATGCAATATGCCAGCAGAAAAAAACGAAAATGGTAATTTGATGTGAAGGGAAATGAAAAATAAGGCTTGCCTAAACTTACACATTCTTTTTTCAATAAAACAATCATAAATGAAGGTTTTTGAGGATTGTTTCTCTATAGTTAAGGAAAAATTGAGTTTCCACAATCTTAAGTTAACTGTGGAGCAAAATAATCATATGTAATTCATATATTGGAATTTATATTTCAAGGTCTTTTTTATGGAGGAGCTTTATAACAAATTTCAATTTATTAGGTAATTTATTTACGTTTCCTAAATATTCATTTATTTCAAGTATTTTATTTACTTCTCGAATTGTAATCACTTTCAAGCTTTTTTCAGAGTAATAAATTTTAGTTGTAACTGTCGCAGACGCGCGGGAATATATCACTGTAGAATTTTATTTCCTGAATGAATCATAAACTCCTATGATACTGAATGTGATAACGCGCCCTCTATTGAATGGAATAATGTGCCCTCCATTGAACGTGATAATGTGCCCTCTATTGAACGTGATAATATGCCTTCTATTGAATATAACAATGTGCCCTCTGTTGAATGGGATAATGTGTCCTCTATTGAACGTGATAATGTGCCTTCTATTGAATATAATAATGTGCCCTCTGTTGAATGTGATAATGTGCCCTCTGTTGAATGTGATAGTGTCCCCTCTGTTGAATGTTATAATGTGCCCTCTGTTGAATGTGATAGTGCTCCCTCTGTTGAATGTTATAATGTGCCCTCTGTTGAATGTGATAGTGTCCCCTCTGTTGAATGTGATAGTGTGTCCTCTGTTGAATGTTATAATGTGCCCTCTGTTGAATGTGATAGTGTGTCCTCTGTTGAATGTTATAATGTGCCCTCTGTTGAATGTGATAATGTGCCGTCTGTTGAATGTGATAATGTGCCGTCTGTTGAATGTTATAATATGCCCTCTGTTGAATGTGATAATGTGCCGTCTGTTGAATGTTATAATATGCCCTCTGTTGAATGTGATAATGTGCCGTCTGTTGAATGTCATAGTGTCCCCTCATATTCAGGACATGGCTGCGTTCACTCTACTTTTAAAGAGGGAAGTATTTTTCTTGAACAGGATATTTTTGACTGACGCTGTTGAATACTTTGTAGTTTCGCTAGAAGTATTTGTTACAGAATATCAAACTGATTGTCGAATTATCTAAATGTGACAAATTTAGTTCAAAAACTATTGTGGCGAGTTTTAACTGAACATGCATGGTAACATTTGGATGAATGTTCCTTTAAAACCTTAGTAAATTTTTGGAAGTATCATGTGTATTTTGTTCTATTAACGTTTCATATATATTTTTTGTGGCTGAACTACATAAACGAATGAGTAGTGCAAGTAAGGTAATGATATAGAGTTATTTATTAATCGAAAACAAAAACGTTGTGCGTGAAGAATCACAATATATTCACATGAAAAATAATATACAGTAGAACTGTGTATTTACGTCTGCATACATTCTAGTAAATTAAATAATATTTAACGCATTTCTCTTCCCTGACATACGTAAACTGTATGTTGAACAAGGTGCTATAACGCAACTTCCTTACTTCAAGGCGCTTTGCTATAAAAAAGGGAGTTATGTTGCCGCACTCTGTATAAAGTCAGCTATAATGTCACTCACTCACATTGTACCGTCTAAAGTTGCTGCTTTTGTAAATATTTTTGGGATTTATTTCTTAGTAAAAGTTTTTTGTTCTTTGACCACATTGTTCATTTAAGATTTTCAGCCACACATATTAGCCTATTGATTTATTTCAGTTTGATGGAGTCATGAATGATTTTGTTCCAATTCACATTTTGCTCTCTGAGAAGCAAAGTTTAAAATGTATGGAAAAGTCGTCAAGTAACTGAAGATCAAATCCAAATTCTTCATTATTGATTTCCTTTCATTTTATTAGCTAGAAATTTTGAAACACATATGTATGTGTGCACATGTACTTTCTCTTCAAAATTTATTTGTCATACTAACTATCATTCCAAGAAATATTTGTGTATCATAGTGCAGCTTTTTAACTAACTCATGCTCAAATCAATGATAAATAATCGAAAAAAATATTTCAATTTCTTAGGAAACGAAGTAAAAGCTCATTTGTAGATAACAAAATTCTTAGACCGGGTTCTCCATGCACTGCGCAAATGAAGAAAAATTGTCCATGAAGGAAGCGAACAAATGTCGTCTTATAGCAGCCACAGAAAACTTTTTATCAGTATTGGCAAATTTGAGTTAGTTTTGGTATTTGATATTTGTGTGCAAAAAGTGCAAAGCTTAATAAACACAGTAAGAAGTGCAAGCAACAAAGAACACAATTATTCATAGTGGGATTATTAAAATGGAGTGGCATTTTCCTAGAACTAAAAACTCAATAGTATTTTTAAAAAATATTGATGCGTGTGTAAGTAGAAAATAATTGAAATCATTCATTGCGATGGACTGACATCGCATCAGCTACAACTCAAATCAAGTTTATAACAGTGCTCCTACACTGGAAAAAGAAAATTTATATATGACAATAAAGTTTAGGAACAATAATGCTTCTTACTCAGTGTCAGAGTTTTCAAACCAAAAATTGAGTTCATGTGAAGTAGAAGAGAATTCTTTAAATATATTTCGGTAGTTCCAGCCTGTTTTATTGCGTCAGAATTCGTTTATAAGTAAAATAAATATCTGAAAATGTTTATAAATTGTGTTTCTGTGATGAATGACGACGACAACCCGTCAGTTTATTCTTCTTTCATTTGCTGGAATGAGCAAATTGTGATGAAAACGGCTGGTGCACACGTGTCGCTAAAATTGTAACAAAATGGAGTATTTTAATGTAATGAAATGAAAGGAGCATGAAATGAAATGGGGAGGAGTAATGATGAGACATTACTTGTTTTCTTTTTAAAATCGAACATTACGAGAATGCATTCTATAAATTTGTATAAAAATTTTGGACAAACAGTCTAATAAAAAAAAACTTCCATCGAATCCTAATAGAATATTTTGTTAATAGAATAAAAAACTGCACTGGATCAGGGTCCTCATGAATGATGGGTAGTAGCAGTTCATTAAATGCGATTTTAGTAATGGAAAAATTTGTTCGGACACTCGACTAACAAATTACTTGACCTCACTGTGTGTTCTGTAGCTGTCATAAAAGTTGTAATTTTGTAAAGGTGTGTTTTATTTTTGGAGACCAATGTTACATCCAAATATTAGTTACTAATGGCAACGCTCACCAAGAGAGACGGATACGGATGACAGAACTGATCCTTTTTAGGACATAGACGGTAAGAGAATCCCTTGATTACTCTACTTACATGATTTTATCATCGTCGAAACTTGAATAGCATCTGTAAATTTCAAAGACTTTGAGGAATGTTGGTGAGAAGGGAAATATAATCTAAGTTGAATGAGGTTAAGGGTCAAATAGAAGCTAGGTAATGTCCTCATCAGGTATATTCTCATTTGCTTCAGAGATTGTATTTTTAATTATAGTCAACTAATCACTATTAACTGAATAGTTCTGTATTTTCTCTTACCAGGTGTACAAAAGTGAACTTTTTTCTGGAAGTATTTAAATTGACTTTCGTAGGAATTGAACCAGAAATTTTTTCTCTTTATATGCAATTTCCATCTTGTTAGTATTGTTTTTCTTCCCATTTCCCAGACATTTATGTTGGCTAAAAAGTTAATCGAACCAAACTAAACAAGCTTATTATTTCATCTTATTTCAATAAGCATGTGTTATTTTTATGTACCAATGCTCATAAAAATTAAATAATACTCTAACAGGCTAAATAAATCGTTTAGTTCTTTAGAATTAAAAAAACTAATTCTTTTTTCATTTTTAATACAATACATTAACGTCAAGTGTGGTTAATGCCCCAAGAAAATTTAATCTATTACTGATGGGGTAAAATATCTCGGCTCGAAAAATAGCGTCAAAATCTAATGAAAGCATTTCCATAGTCTTAAATTGATACACAGCGTTGTGAGTTCCAGAGTTCCCCACTGAAGTATTTATTGTGTGTATTTCCTTGCCCCATCAACTCAATAATCTGAACGACTTGAAAACTACAGAAATGAAAGTCAGTTTTGCTTGACAATAAACGATTGACTTCAAAAATGTTTGATTCCTGAAATTTTTTAGAACTTTCGGCCAACTAGGCAACGCTGTTCAAATATATCAGAATTTATTTCAAAGTCAACAGGCATTAAAAGTTAGTCCTCAACTATTTCAATTCATGTCCGAATTACAGTGTTTTTCCTCATGATTTTATTTCATGCAGTTCGTTTGCATTTTTACGTCCTTTAGAAATTATTTTGAAATTATTCTACAAGGTCGAATATTGTTGTTGTTGTCAATACAAGACCAACCACTTCACTCGGGTAGTCAATTTCAATTAAATGCAGCATTGTACTTGAGCTAATTACCGCTTCCGAAAACTAGCACTGAAAGGAACCACTCAGGCTACGTGTGCATAGTTTATTATTAGTGTACAATTGTTAGCCACTCAATATTAACCCAAATAAACCGTATGACCAATAGACATTATACCCAATAAATATTATGACGAATAGAAAATATGGCCAATGGGCACTATGGCCAATAGACCTTATGACCAATAAACATTATGGCCAACGGACATTAGGGCCGACAGATATTATGGCCCATAGACATTACCAATGAGCATAGTGTGTCTGTGTGAGCCCTACCCTTATTCTGGGTGATGTCTGCGCGGCCTCCCGTTATTGTAAACAGTTTAGGAGGACGGTCTCCCGGTGGCGAACTAAAGGCACAATTTTAGATGGCCTCTGTTTACTCAGAGGAGCCCGTCTGCGGTAGATAAATATTTGTCTGCGGAATATAGAGGAATATTTTGCCGGTTGCTTTTACCACGGTGTAATTAAAGAAGAATAATTTACCCCTGGCCCGCAGTTGAACAATTAGAAGTTACGTTTTCAATGGAAATAGTTTAGAAAATAAATAGTTTCACATATATTTTGGGTAAATTTCCGATTTTTTAGGTGATCACTTGAGGCATTTAATAATTTTTAATGCAGGCAACACGTTTGTCAAATTGAACTTTTGAATTAATTTCATATAATTAAATGAAATATGCGTGGAATCCTCTAATGAAGATGAAATCAGAAAAATCCACTATTAATAGTTTTATTCACTTAAAACAATTGCATCCCAACTTAAGAATCTTCCTTTGAAAAGTTCTATTATGTATGTCAGTTGTGAACAACTGTTTACTGAGACACAATCCGACTAATTTGGATAGAAATGCTTGTTAAATAGCTCATTATTACTATAGAGTCAAATAAAATAAAATATCTGACAACATGAATTGAAGACATCAAAAGGGACATCTGATCAAAGACATCAGACTCACCAAATGAGTCACATCACGAGTCTAAATTTAACAAGTCCTGGAATTGTGTTGATTTCTCGGGTTATTATGCAGCTCAAAATTACAAAAGAAATCGTTTTGAAAATTTTGACTCATAGAGAGGAATAAAAGTGATCTGCATATGCTGCATCTTATTGTTTAGTTTGAGATGCAGATACCAATTATTTTGTAAAGTTTTTGTGATACCCTGAAATGCTAACTTGTGATTATATTTTTGCATCAGTTCATCTGCATTAAAACGTGAAACTATGATTCCCCACTGACGAAACAACTACATCATCAGGCAAACTCTAATCCGTAGGGTAAAGTTAGCCTGTTTGAAATTCTTGTCAACCCCAGCCAGCCCACGCAACAATGAATACTCGAGCTCAATTATCCTGCTGTTGTGTCGTTACTTCCACCACTTATAACCTCCACTACTGGTAACTTCCACCACTGACAACCTCCACGACCAGTAATTTCTACCACTGATAACCTCCACTGCTGGTAACTTCCACCACTGATAACCTCTACTACCAGTAATTTCTACCACTGATAACCTCCACTGCTGGTAACTTCTACCACTGATAACTTTCAGTACGGATAACTCACACTACTGATAACTTCCAGGTTTGATAACTTTCAGTACATACTGATAATTCCCAGTACTGATAAATTCCACTATTGATAACTTCTTCTACAGATAACTTCTACCACTGTCAACTTCCAGTATTGATAACTTCAACCACAGAGAATTTTCACTACTGATAACCGCTCAATTTAAAACTAAAAGAATAATGCGGCACGAATGACAGTAATGATGGAGGTGGGAAAGAGGAGGCATACATAATAGGAATATAAATGGAAGATATGGCCAGAGAAGAGGCACGCCTGTGGTTGCCTAAAGTGTGCGTGTGGTGGGTTTGTCTAGAGTGCGTTCTCGTCTACACGAAGTCCTCCTTCAGTTCTGTATTGTAACCATAATCATTGTATTCACTTGTTCCAATAACGGAGCTGGGGAATTTTATTGAATGTATGGTATTTATTTAAAACCTTTGTTTAGTGAGGATGTGCTATACTTTGGCACGCTAATTATCGTAAATGTGTTCATGAAGCATTTCGTGTCCTCGTCTTAAAAAGACTTCCATCAAATGAAAAAATGATCCTTCAATATCAAATAGCGTAGCTTGTAATGAGGGTTATGAGGGAACATAAAATGAGACACCTGCCACAAAAAGTAAATCATGATGAATCGCATGCATGTTGTTCTCTTACGCAGTTATTTAGTTGAACGTAGTAACAAAATTTTTGAGCATTCAGTGTTTTCTTTACGCAAGCGACGTCACCTAGAGTATTGAAATAGAAAACGACATAGCCTACTTCCGAAACTGTATCCTGACTTAATTTTTTTCTTATTATTACCTCCGCAGCTTTATGGTCACATTCATTCTCTGATAATTTGTCAAAACTCTGTATTATGTAAGCAAGTCTGTCCGAATAGTGGAAACTGACAAGATCCTGCATGACTTCGAATAAAGCGAAGTCCTACCAGTTCTAGAAGCAAAGTAAATTATTTCATTCGAAAAAAGTCGAAAACAGAAAATTTTGACATGCATTTATATAAATTTCAAGAAATCTTCATTGTATTAGCAGAGATTTGTTCATCGTAATGAAATGTTTGTGAATTTTTTGATCAAATATTCAATGATAAACCATTTGCTATTCCAATTCCTCCCTTCAAAAATATACGTGTCATTCTAAATGAAAACTTCTAAGAGTCTCATAATCATACCATGATAGAGGTAGAAATATAATAGAGGGAACTAAGTACAAACATTCACAGACTGAACAAACTCATGAGAACGGCCTTATAACGTAACACATATTATTACAAATTGTTAGTACTAGTAATATGCTATACGCATATTACTAATGCTACACGCATATTACTGAGCGTACACGCATATTTCAAATGGTGCGCCTGCATTAATAATGGTACACGTATATTACTGATGCTGCACTTCATTGCTGATGTTTCACTGTGTATCTCATGGAGGCCAAAAATTTCCCCCTCAGATGCACGTAGACTAATGTCCAGTCTCACTGTCATAAGCCGTTGTTCAGAGACTCAAATTATGTTTTTTTAGGGAAAGGATTGATGGTTCTTTCTATTGTTCAATCCAACGAAAGATGAACAAAATGTTTATGAAATTTTAAAACTCGTAGGTTAAAAGAACCGCACTGTTTAGGTCACGTTTTAGTTCTCATGAGCAATCACTTCAAGAAACAGGTCATCGGGTCGACGCAGTTTCTGTACAAATGGAAATATTCCATTTCTTGGCATTAGAAGAACTACGGAACTGACATTCATGTCTCCTGACAACGCATTTATATTCGCCGGTCACGCGATCTAATATTCGCTTAATCACATCAATCATCAAGAAATTAGGTCGACGTGTAGTGGTAAATCACAATCGATCCAATTTACAATCTTGTCTAGAACTCGTATCTTCATGTGATTACTTCCTGTTCCTTTTGTTTCCCTTCTTCTGCTCTCTTCCAGTCCCTTCTGGTCCCTTCCAGTCCTTTCTGGTCCCTCCCTGTTCTTTTTGGTCCCTTCCAGTCCCTTCTGGTCCCTTCCTGTTCCTTTTGGTCCCTTCCAGTCCCTTTTGGTCTCTTCCAGTTCCTTCTGGTCCCTCCCTGTTCCTTTTGGTCCCCTTCTGGTGGTTCTGGACCCTTCCAGTCTCTTGGTCCCTTCCAGTCCCTTGGTCTCTTCCAGTTCCTTTTGGTCCCTTTTGGTTCGTTCTGGTGTCTTCTGGTTTCGTTTTGCTCCTGTATGACACTTGCAAAACTTATTGTAGCTGATTTTAAATTGGAAACGCGTTGTGGTGAATCATCTTCCTTTTTTCATGAATTAGCTTAACACGTTGAGTGCGATTGTCTAGCCGGTGCAAATCTTTACTTTGTACACACAGTCACTAGAAAGCTTTGAAAAAATTACAGAACCTAACCTGAGCGACCCACCGGTGGGTCGTACCGCACTTAACGTGTTAATACATGACCCTAATGTAAATAACGTTGGTGAATTGACTACAGGGATAACTTGAAATATTGTCCCCATTACCCTGATAAATTGATAAATAAGCTTTACCGAAGACAGTGATACAATAACCTTATGGATTTACCACTATGAAGGACCTTCATGGATTGACGTCAGAAAATTTTCTTCCATAGGGAAATAACTCAATAGGTTCCTTTGGTAATGATACTAAGTAGATGTACGAAAGTTAATTAAGCTTTAGAATTCAACTTGATGAAATAATTCATGCATGAATTTACGCCAAAATAAGGTATCTTAATATAGTTTCATTGTTGAAGTAAGTTTGTAGACGGCCTTGAATAATTAACCCATTGATTACCTTGATGAATGAATTTTGTGTATGTGACTTGATGAATCAACCTTGCTGTGTTTCCGTGAATCTCGAGGCAAAACACTTCATCAATATTATCTGTGTAGCGCTAGAACGCTAATAATTATTTCTGATAAGTTATTTGCGTGGATCTAAAGTGATGCATTGACCTGTTGGGCTTACTCTGATGGATTGGCGCTGTCTATTTAACATGAAAGCACTTGCTGTACATTGGGTTAGAAATAGGATGCAGTGCAGGTTAGAATATTGTAACTAGGTTAATGTCAAGTTAATAAGAATAGAATAAAATAAGGCGATAGGAACAAGTCTTTTGACCCATTCTTCGGTCGGTACCCAAGTCCCATCCCGTAATTGTAGCCGCCAGTGGTCATACACAAACTGACCAAAGCGGCAGCGGACCTCGAACCCGCATTGCAAGCGGGTTCGCTCACCAAACAAACAAACAAACAAAAACGTATATTTCCAATAAAGTTGGTACATAAAAAATGTAACATCATTGGTTTTTAAAAATGCCTTA
>VCRD01007883.1:0-19493 GCA_006783055.1 Trinorchestia longiramus
GTTAAACAACACACACACACATCACCTGCAAGAGTTAAACAACACACACGCACATCACCTGCAAGAGTTAAACAACACACACACATCACCTGCAAGAGTTAAACAACACACACACACATCACCTGCAAGAGTTAAAGTACACACGCCGGCGTTAGAGCAACAAATTTTATCATTGGATGATCAAGGCTGCAGGCTGCTCCCTCGTATAGGAAGTGGTTCTCCATCCTTCCCCTACACCCCCATGGGATTTCCCCTCTCCACCAGAAACCACCATTTTGCTGCATAAAAGACTAACTGGAGTTTTATTTGAAGTTTTTTACACGAATTTCAGAATGCCTTTATATGCGACGTTGCAACAAAAAATTTCCTGTACTTGTGCCTTCATCATGAGGGAATTATTTTGCATAACAGGAGTTTGGGGGAAACTCAAGGCCTCGATCTAAGCTCAATCTGGTCCCACTTGACGCTGCGGGCGGTGTTTGCACGGCCCTCCAGTGGCCCCGTGAAGAGCGAGGAGTCCTTGGTGTGCTGGGCCTCGTGCTGGGCCTCATGCTGTGCCTCGTGCTGCCGGGCATAAGGCCTCACAAGTCAAGGCCTCACTATTCTGCCTCCCTTGCCCGTGTCGCTAACTCGTGACATTCATTTTTTAAGTTATTTTAGAAGCAATGCCAGAGACACAGTCTCTTATGTTAAAATTAGCGATCAAGACTCGGTGACTTCCATCCGTGTGCCATGCCTTGAATGTCGGTCAGTTGCTCTGCCTCAGCTGGAAAAAGTTATCCTAGACGGTTGTTTTTATTGGTTAAAAAAATATATTTGTGATTTAATCTATTTTACTAATGATTTAACTGTCAACTTATCCTACATAAATTGACTCAATTCATCGAGTTATACATGTAATATTTTCATGAGAACATTTCCATGTTGAAAGTAAAAAATAACTTTTTATCTCCATCATTGGTTATGAATTTAGTAAATGTCAAAACCTAAAACTCAATTTTTTCATCAATGTTGCTACGAGTCCATCAATAAGAAAATTTTTCTCTCTTCACTTCTTCCACTTCACTAACACCGCAACACAAAACAAGGAATCAATGACTTCGTGGAGAAATCCAAGTTTAGGATATTTCAATCACCAATGAACATCGTGAAAAAATTTCCTACTAAAACCGAATACTTTCACAAATCTGTCATTTGAGGCTCGTCAGAGCTTAAAAAATAGTTCATAGTTTTAATTTCAATTCAATATTAATTCGGCAATGATGGAAAAAAGTAAACTCAGGAAAAAATTTAGATACATTTTTATAGTGCTGTTGAAATGAATCTTTTTTCTAGTTACTAATCGTCACATAAAATCCACGCACACTTTCTCAATTTCACAAAAAGCTCAGATCACATTTAAGAGAAAGGTTATATTTCAGATTTCGGCACACAAACTGGAACATTTCTGTACAACATGAAATCATATTTGGGCAACTTCAGATGAGTTCTAAAAGCTTGAATGCCATGAATGCTTCTGAGGAACCCCTCCCTCGATGCTGGCATCTCTAAGATCTACTTGAAATAAATTTTCAAAAGCCTTTTTGTTGGAAAACTGAATTAAAAAACTGCCCAACCTCTCTTACATTAAATGAGCGAGCAAGCGCTTCTGAGGAAAATTTCCGTGATATTATGACGGTTTAATAAAAGATACTTAAGTTACAACTCATAGTTGAAGTAATTTTCGTCTTAAACTACTCAGAAACTCTTCACTTACCTTAAGCTTGCTTCACTTTATGATGCAATGAATTCTCTCGCGATACATTGATCTTCTAAACACCTTGATTCACTTAATACTTATCTTTGATGACACAGATTTATTTATTAGATAAATTTATTTCATAGATCCTGAATTTTATCACTTTTAAACAAAGGAATTTCAACGGGTACTATCTGAACCATGTTATTAGTAGACAAGATACAGAATGGAAGTTCTGTATATATTAATGAAAAGTATTCATTTAGAACACAATAATTTGTCTTAAATCTTTAATGCATTCATCTTTTTAAACGTTTCATGTTAGTCAAATCTGAATAGTGAAATTGACACAGGAACTGTCTTGTATCGAAAATAATCTTCTTATGAGTTTTTAGACTAATTTGTAAGTGGTTTTTCAATGTTTGACCAAGTCACTGATTTTTTAAATATTGTGCAAACAAAAGAATAAGAACTTCACTTGCAAAAGGTGATCCCGTCCCATCAAGCAGGTCCAGGAATAACATTTTGGTCCTGGTCATTGTTTATTGTCTTGAGAAAAGAGCGTGCAGGCTTGAGACAGTAATACTGTGGTAAGCAATCATGGGGAGCAGAGGAGACGGTCTGGATCTGTAGACTGCATTTGCACCGACGGAGTGGTAGCTACAACAGCAGAGATGACGACTTTTACATGAGATGATGTACTCACGTGATATACATCTTTTTGCATTAAAATTACTACAAAATTGATGACGTTCTCCCCCAAATCAAAAGAATAAACTTCAAATGGCTTTTATTTTCTGACAGAAGATGGTGTTATGTAAGAAGGTTTGGGCCATGTAAGAAAGTACAAAACATCAACGTGGATAACTATCATACTCCTTGTGTAGAAGTTTTAGCTAAGCTTAGAGGGTCTCGCTTTATTCAAGTTTGACACAAATGATTGATTTCCTAACCACTCGGTCAGCAGTGAAAAGCAATAGAGTTTAAACAGCAGTATTAAGCAGAGTTACTTTTCTATAGCATCCTGTGATCAACCTTGGCTTCTGAACCCCAACACCTCTAATGATATCTTTAGCAGTGTTCGTAGGGTTCAAGTTATCGACAACGATTGTGTATTCCGGGTGAAATGGTGAAGAATTTTGAATACATCATTCTGAAGAAGTGAATAATGAATTAAATCATAATAGAAGTTTTAAACACCTGTATTGCCAAAACCTAAAACACACGTTTTCCATTTGATTAAAACTTTATACTCTGTATTGGAATACTATAGAAATGAAAACCCATTGCAGAAGCAATGAGACCAAAATATCAGATGGGAAATCTAGATAATGAAACTTGGATCCCAAACAGGGCTTGTGAGAGTCCCTCATTACGGAAGGTGAAGAGGATCATGGGAAAGATAAGAACAAGATACGATCGTTCTCTTCATTGGGAGAGATAAGACTAAGATACCCTCATTATCTTCATTGGAGAGATAAGACAAAGATACGCTCGTTACGCTTATTGGAAGAGATATGGGTTGAGGCTAGGTAATGTCTTCATAGAATACAAGAGTCATGGGCTGCACAGAAGTTTTTCTCATGTTAACACTAAACGTGACAGCATTCAGTAAACTCATTGTAGGTAAACTGCTCTCTCTCACTTGAGTTCCAATCAGACCTTGCATGAGCGCTTTAAAATGTTTGGGGATTTCTTCTCCAGTATTGGTCAAAAGGATTTTTGAATGTGTCCACGGTCTGAAGAAAGAAGATATTTTCTAGCAACTGGTTCTATGTACATGAATTCCGATAATTTTAACACGAGAAAAATTTAATTCCTGTGGTCTCATTGTTAGCTTAAGGCTATTATTTCTCGTTCGTACGCTAAAGTTTGTTGAAAAGCTCTTTCGGGCTAACAGCGGTGAAATCATTAAGATATTTGTGTGTCTGGATTAGTTGTTCAAGCTGAGGTTATGTAACTCCCCAATCATTTTCGTTTCTTCACTCTAAATTTTCTCCATTTTTTTATTTTTTGCAGTAGTTTCGTGTTTAAATGACCATGAAATATAAGGAACCTAATAATTTGGCTTATATGGCTTAAAAAAGTAGTTAAGAAGAGTGTAACATTTGTTTGTGATGCAATTATCTATATTGTTATTTTGCAATACTTTTCCTTTCCACTCAAATTAGCTCTTAGTGACGACATCACTAAAATAGTTGTGAGATTTTGTTCCCTCCCAATTTATTACATTTTCTTACTATGTATTATTTTATAAATAATTTTAAAACATTATTTTATTGATACGTTGAACAAAAAAATACAAAAAGTATACGTTCTAAGTAGTCTTGTTGTTCACAAGACATGAAGATAAACTACTGACATCAACAGGTGTACTACCAGATACTCCAGAGAAGGCCATGCCAAGCGAACAAAAATTTATGGATTCCATTGACGTCAAAGACAATAACTGACACTCAAGATCAAAGGGTGAAAAGGCAAAAAAGCATCACCTCGTGCCTCGAAAACTTTTTAACGAATGCGTTCAAGAATTGGATGGCATTTAAATGTGATCGGAGCTGCTGATGCTCATAATTTTACTTGGAAATGAGTTTCATGGGAGTAGCAGCTACCAGACTAGAGACAACTTGGTCCTGGACGCAACGTCTGCTGAACAACTAAACTGACAGCGTCACTTCACAACTGATCCATGAATTTTAGCACCTGCTTCCACACTATGCGTCAGAGATAGCCAGCTTTGTTTTCCTGTATGTCGAATATATAAAACCTTCGTCTGATAATTGAGATACGAATATTTACACCTTCAAACTACTACGCCAATGCAACTTGCTGGTAAGACCCTAGCAAGACCTGATTTGGAAGCATGCTAACTTTTTTCTTCTCACTGAATAAAGAACATGTGTTAAAGTGCCCACGACTTTCATAAATAAACGAGCTAAAAACTCAAAATATATGAACATAAAATGAGGACGCAAAATAAGACTTTAAAGATAGTTAGTAATCAGTAACTATAAGCTTTTGAAAAACATTAAATTGTAAAAACCGAGAGTAAGAACCAAAACGTCAATTATTTCTCATATCCACACTTAATGGGAATAGTTAACTATTTGATTCATGGTTGAAAACATAAAATCCTGACGACATTGAAATTTTTGAAAACAGATTAATTGTCTCATCGAATTTTTAAAGAAAAAATGCAGAAAATTTATCAACTTTTCGCCTATACTCACTCGAGCCTCTCGTATCTTCTCCGCTCTCAACATTAACATAACTAATTTTTTCTCATCTGCCAAGTATTTGAACCATAGCATACTCTCACCAAGCTCAGTCACGTAGTTATCACAAACAGTTACTATGTCGACAGCAAGCATGTCAGGTCATATCTTGCAGGCCCTCTCGTGTCAACTGGGCAGGTTTGCTCAGTAGGTCTCATGACATATCTGCCTGACTCCTATAATTGCAAAGTTTACCCCACAGTCCACAAGAACAACATAATCTACTTTAAAATGTACATCACTCTCAAAGCTCACAGACAGGAAGTATCACCGACGAGCTATGATGCCTAAATTGGGGTACATGCTCACGGATATTATCATCTTACATCGCTGCAAATTCTCTTCAGTTTTGCTCAAAATATTGATGAAAAAACTGTTCAACGTTGGCAGTACACAAACAATTGGATTGAAATATAGTAGTTTGTTCAAACATTAATGAAGTAAGTCGCATGGGTACTTGAAAAATGTCTCATTCAGAAAAACTATTTTTACTGAGAGCTACTGTATTCTTGGGTCTGTTCGTACCGACAAAGAAAAATATCAGAAAATACAAATAGTTGATTCGATAACATAGAAACTTGCTTCAATTCAATTCTCATAACGTAGCAGCGTCAATACCAGCCCCCTCATAGAATTCTTTCGATATCATTAAACCAAAGAAGACCCTAAATTTCTCGAGCGGTCAGCAACAAAAAATTGCACTTCCTCTTTTCTTTTCTAGAAGAGCAAATTTTGAGATCAGCAAGAGATGACAATCAAAACTTTTTGTTGACCAAAACGGCAACAGGAAGACGCCCCTTTTTACGTGATCCGATTGGCAGAAGACAAAGAGCCGCTGCAGAAAAAATAATGAACTATTTCGATTCTTCGAACGACTGGCCATTTTGTTCAATACAATCAAAGCTCCAACTTTAAATCACAACTGCTCAGATGGAGCTTCAAAAGAAAAATATATAGCTTCATATCAGAAAAATAAAGCTATTCATTCCAAAAACCAGAACTTCTCTTTAGAAAAAACACAGTATCAAACAGAAAATTGCGCTTAAAATTTGCAAATTCCGTACAATGAAAGCTGAACTTCTACACAATAACGTTTAAACTTTGCCGGCAAAAATCATTTCATTTTTGACAAAACAAATTGTACTTTAGGAAGACTTTTTTATAAACTGGGTAAGTTCATAAATAAACTGGAGATGGATATATTTTCTTAACAGTCATAAGACACTCCACAATAAAATATGAATTCACAGAATGAAGATAAAACTTTAAAACTAGGGTAAAATGAAATTTTCGGCTTCGAAGACCAAACGTACACAACAATTTTAAGTTACAGGTTGAGATTTGAGGATTTAGCGGCAGTGTTTAACTGATTACAAACTCATCGTAACGGGGACAAACGCCAGTCTGTATTGTACTTCGTGTACTGCTCTAGATGCTACAGTCGAGATCATATGTTGAATGCATGTAGCTTAACACGTTTCCTGCGATTGCCTAGCCGGTGCAAATCTTTACTTTGTACACACAATCACTAAAAGACTTGGAAAAAATTACAGAACCTAACCTAAGTGACCCACCGGTGGGTCCCATCGCAGGAAATGTGTTAAGAACAGTTAAAATGCTAATATTCGCATTCATATCAAAAAGTACACCGAAGAACTTCACGTATACTTGTGTGAGTGTTTAGTTCAGAGTTGAACATTAAACCAGTGGGTTGGTATTTTTTAATATCGAATGCACGCAAGCAAAATACTTCATTTAATTTCGATAATGCATGACGATAAGCACCTTTGTATTACAATAATCTTCATAGTCACAGCAGACAACAGAAATGTTCAAACCCATACATCAGAAACCGTTTCATTTGTTTCTTAACGGAGGATTCAAAAGAAAGTCCGATAGTTGAGTTTTTCCTTTTCCGTGAGTTACTGAAGTCAAACCTTAAAAAAATAGTCAAAAAACGTATAAAAACTGAAACATTTCATTACTTGTTTCTAAGTTTTTCCAAACTCCTGCATGGGAGAAATTACTTCTATTGGAGCTGAGATACAGTCACTTTGAAAAATCTACTCTCCGGCATTCATGGCATATAAATACATAAAAATACATGAAAAAACCAATCTAATTTTAACGTAACTGTATTTCTGTATATTTCTTTCAATAGTGAAAGATTTATAAGTTCATGTAAAAGCCCAAAATCAAGTCCAAACTGTCTAAGAGTGTGTATTTCCTACATCATTTTGAAATACGTGTAATTTACGAACAGCAAAAGTACTAACTCTCATATTTATTTCCAAAAGTACACCGAAGACCTTCACGCATTCTAGTGCGAGTGTTTGGTTCAGCGTTGAACTTTACGTCACTGGGTTGGTATTTTCTATTATTGACTGCACTCAAGCAAATATTTTATTCAATTTCGATGGTGCATGACAAATAACACTTCCGTACTGCAAGAGTCCTAGGTGTCACAACAGATAGCAGAAATGTTCAGCCCCAAACATCAAGAAATAGGAAAGAGGCACCAACACAGGTCACGTGAGTTTGTTTTACAGGCGATGGTGAATAATTAACCCCATCTTTTAAATGGTTTTATTTTTTAAAGCTGTCTCCAGCACGGCTGCAGGAATTCAAGGATCAAATTAAAAGTTCAAAGGATCATGAAGAATCATATTAAAGTGTATCTTAAATAGAAATGAAATGAAATTTGTCTCTTTTAGCCAATAACAATGTTTATTTCTTAGTATTTTTCAAACTCACAGAATCGTTTTTTGTGCCGTTGCTTGATGCTTTCATTCATGGTGGGTGAAGCATCAAATTTTAATTTTCAAATATACGGCTTGATGGTCATTTTTTATACTAATTTTATCCGTGTTTGCAGAAACTTCTGTACATATTTCTTATGTACTACTATCCCGTCAAATTATTCTATAGTGAATTGCTATTTGACTTCGAAATTTTTATTGAACAGTTTGTGTGTATACTTACTCAATTATTCAAAATATAAAACTTTTCACTTGATTTTCAATTTAATGACTTTAACACTTCCAGCACTCTCACCACTTAGCATAGCATAGACCCAAAAATCCACGAACACTTTGTCAAGAAAGCTGTTTCCATATCAAGGCCCAGACTTTTCATTGCGATTGTGTGCGCCTGCAAACGCACCACATTGTGTGGGGTCTGCATTTCAATTCCAAATGAAGGGGATTTTTCTATGACCCTCTCGCTTTATAGACCGTAAAAACTGGACTCCCTTGAACTCACTTCCATCATCCCTCAACAACCCGCCCCCTCCTCCCCTTCCTTCATCTCCCTTCGTAATCTGCTTTATTCTGAACCTCCAGTCGCTGCACCCTCCAATATAGAATGAGAAATTCCTTTAGTTTGTAGTCTAAACATTTGCATGCATAATGTACATTATTCAGATGAGGGATGACGTTTAAAAAGTGCAGCTAAATATCAGTTTAGTTTTTGACATAGGCTCCCTATATCAGATGGCGTTATGGAATGATGCTTAGGAATTCGATCTAAAAATAAAATTAAAGTATAAAAATATTATTTCCTGATCGACTACGCTTTTATCAATAGTATTTTTAAATCAAGCTTTGTTATTTTGTGATGATTTTGTAAGCTCCAGTCAGTCGTTCATGGTCCAAGTGTAAGTCTAATTGACCGTGTACACCGTGCGACCTTAATACATACATACACATACGTATAACAGGTAATTACATAAGTTTTTACTCCTTTCCCAGTTAAAATATGCTTGATATGACCTGATACATATCAGAAATGTTTGTTAGCCAAAAATAACGATACTGATTTTGTGTGTTATTATGCCAAGCCTTCACAGAGCTGTAGCAATAAAACACGTCCAGCTTTAGCCATTCTCTACGGGGGTTTTAGCAAAATAATGCGATTCCAAATACAGCACAAATAATTGAATGCTAGTTTAAGGCTTTTAACTGGAAAATGCAGCCTTAGATGTCTTACTCCCTGGATATTCTTCCATCGAATTAATATCTTTTCAGTTATACAGAAAACTATCTCAAAAGAAATACTTTGTTTTCTAGAGACTGAATGGTGAATGAGATGCAACTCCTCGACTAAAGACAACAAAGAAACAAGGAATAATATTAAAAAGGCTTGATCAAATTGGTGGATGGATGAACAGAAACAATTCACAAAGAAGGAATTATTTAGACGATTAAAATTTAATTAATTATGTGTTGAAATGAACCCTAATATTGGATTGTATAACTGGCAAAACTTACGTTACATTTTGATACTTCATTCACTGTCTCGGTTTTTTGTGTTCATGCTTTATTTTAATAAGCGCTGTAATTTTGAAAATTTATTAACATATCTAAAGTCAGACACAAAACTATTCAAAATGTATAATACCAATTTTGATACTGGAAAATGCGCCATGAGACCCACTAAGTAATAAGCAATCTTGGATGCTGAGCTCGTACGTTTTTTTATACTTTAGTGCCCTGCTTTCCGAGCCATTAAGCGGGCGCTGTGCATGGGCTCTCCTGCTCGTTTTTCATTTGATCTTCTTTGAGTTGAGATAATGGAGGCCATCGCTGGCTGGCCTGTGAGATCAGCGTCGGCTCGATAAGGAAAAAACTACGACTTGAAAAAAGTTTTGATGGCATTGATGGCAGCAGAAAAAGTCTTGTATGAATAGGGTGCCTGGGTGTTCCAGGTGAAACTTTGCGTTTTTAATCATTTCCGAAAATACAGGGAATGAGAAAGATGAAAACTCTATGGAAACTAAGAAGTTCAAAAAGATATGAATGAATAAACAAACATTAAAAAAAGGCTTAAGAACATATCAAACTCAAAATAAGTCATTGATTCATTAGTGTAAAGAGGCGAGTTAAAAAAACTAAAATGTAGAGAAAGACATAATATGAAAGAAATACTCGAATATTCGATTGAACATTTCTCAGGAATGATGAACTTAAGAAATATGTAACTAAAAAAGGTTGAAAGTTGTGTGAGTAGCCAGCTTGAAAAAAGCTGAGAAACAGATCTTTCAGAGAAGAACTTCCAAAGCTGAGATATGGGGAAAAAGAGATTAGAATAGAATAGAATGAGGCTATAGGAACGAACCTTCTGGCCCATTCTTGGGTCGGATAATTACTTCGATAATTATTCGGTAGTTTACCCAAGTCCCATGCCGTATTTCTAGCCGCGTCAACCATGTCGGCAGCGGGATTCGAACCCGGGTCTTCCCGCTCGAAAGCGGATTCGCTCACCAGTCGACCAAAAGCATGTTACGTATTTTTCAAAAAAAAATATTTAATCTATCGGGAATAAAATTCAGTTTTACTAAAAAACTACAGAGTGAGGTAACCTAACGAAAAAAGGCTTAGGGACTGATGTATATCCCCAAATGCTTGCAAATGGAAATGAGGTATCTCCATATTGGAGTCCAGACAAATACAGGACTGCGAGCGATAGTCCGCGGTGATGTCGCACCTTCACTCACATTCAAGCGAGCGTGACAGGTGATTGTTTTCGGACTCAAAGTATTTGAGTGACTCGAATGAAAACCTTAAGTTAACAATTTTCAAATCAGCTCTTCGGGCACCCTAGGTCTGAACATTAACAGTGATTGACATCTAAAAAACAGCTTGATCTCATCTATTCTGAAAACAGTTCCTGTGTCCCCTCTTCTTATTTCGGAATTTATTCAGCTTAACCAGCGTTTTCAACCTTTGATGGCCCATTTCCTGATTTAAGTATTTGCAATTTTTCGGCGTTTGCATGTAGTTTTGAGTCGAACTTACGCTTATGGGGCACAGGTCTCCGGGTGAGAGATACTGAGCTAAACTCATGGATGCACTTCACTGCGTTCAGTAACCTCTCAACCCTCATACACAAACTCGTCGTACTTCTATTTGTCCTTGTACACTCCATCATAATGATTCATAAAGGTCAAAAATCTATCGTCTCTATACTATAAAACATCGTTTACGCTCTTATTTAACATCGAATAAAAGACCCTCGAAATTCTCAGTCACTGCATATTTTTTATCCCTTCCTTTGTGCTTGTAATAATTTTACCTGACTGAATTTCACGTAATTTCAAACATGTAGAAATGACAAGTTTATATTGTGCTATCATATTAATACAAATCTGCATCATCCTCTTACATAAGGTATGCACACGTATTTTATTATCGATGGACACCTTTTCCGAGAATTAAACATCAAACAGAGCCACCAACCACTTCCACACAGTCATGTCATATTTCTTGAGACCCTAATCTAGCCTCAATGTTTTTCTAAAATGTATTTATTTTAGTACCACTTCTATTTCACTTTCATTTTTCTTTGCTAATTCACGTGACTGGGCTCGATCATCCGTGAGCTCTGGAATGCTGTAGGAGCGTACGTCAGCTTGCTGGTGATTAATTTAAAGCGCTAAATTCTGTGTCCTCTACTGCAACCATCAAAAGCAACACACCTCTCATTTGCAGTGGGAATAAATGTGCAGATTTTTAAGTTTTGACCGACTTTAAATGTATCCAAATATGTACTTATCATAAGCCTTGGCACGTATTTGAAATGTTGGAAATGCTCCACTTTCTAAACTTTATTGTGACGTTTAAACTTGAAACGTGGTTCATGAGGGAGTGGTTCCCTACCTTGCGTACTCTAATGCTCTCATATGCGCCAAGATACTTCACATTCATATGTTTTGCAAAATACTGAATTATTTTAAACATAATCAGCCTCCAGGTTAGCCCCAGGAGAAGATTTCCGGCTCTACTGCCGAGATAACGCTAATCTCTCGCAAATGTTTTGTGCGTGGTGTGATGGTGAGCAGCACTGACCTTTAGGCGGGGCTACGTGGTGTGATGGTGAGCAGCACTGACCTTAAGGCGGGGCTACGTGGTGTGATGGTGAGCAGCATTGACCTTAAGGCGGGGCTGCGTGGTGTGATGGTGAGCAGCACTGACCTTAAGGCGGGGCTAGGTGGTGTGATGGTGAGCAGCATTGACCTTAAGGCGGGGCTGCGTGGTGTGATGGTGAGCAACACTGACCTTAAGGCGGGGCTACGTGGTGCGATGGTGAGCAGCACTGACCTTAAGGCGGGGCAAACAGCTTATCTCTCTCTTCTCTGACGGGCTTAACTTTTGTGTGTGCTTATTAGCCGATGCTAGTTCCACCGGGCACTTTTGTTCACTTTGTATTGTTTGTCCTGCGTTGGTATGATGTTTGGGTCACACTTGGTCAAGTGACTGCTGCTCAATGCTCATCATTGCTGCTCAGTGCTCATCAAAGCGTCCTGTTCACTGAACACGTGATGTTTGTTGATCATAAAATGTTTCCTCAATGCATGATTTTTGTTGCTTTTATAAAGTTCATTTGTCATTTATATTTGTTTCATCGTGTCTCATACCGTGTGAATTTCTCAATTTTTCACGTTTATCTTGTTAAATGTCATGTTTCCGGATTTTTACAAAGTGAATCCTCGTTAGTTTTTCATCGGAGTAAATTGTTCATAATTCATGACAACTGATCGTTGCTCAATAATGGTGCTTAAACTCATCTGCTAAGTAATTTTATCAGAACATTTAAAAAAATTAGTTTGAATTCAATGATAATGATACACCATTTCATAACAAATAAAGATTACTTAATTTTGGTTGTATGAAATCATCTCTCACTATGCATTTATTTTTTAATATTCACCGGGCGTACTTAAGTCGTCCGGCTATTCACAATTTTACCAATATCATGTGAATTAATCTTTTAACGTTCTTGGAGGTATTGCTTCTTTGAAAACTGTTCGCAATTATTTATCTTCAGATATCTATTTCTGATATGCATGTTAGGCATCAACTGTTTTGTATTAAAAAAATAAAAAATAAACGATGACTTTCAATACCAAATACCGAGTTTCTTACATTCATTAAAAATACGAGGGGTAATTTTTAACCTCCTATGAGCTATAAGAAAAGGTAAATTTGCATAAAATAAAAATTTCATTGCCAAAAGTACTACTGCGTCTAACTTATTTTTCTACATAATCACCAAAACGGATATAGCCTGATTGCCTGAGGAACAAGCAATTGAACATGGCAGCTACGATCGATGTTCCCGCCAGGAGTGAGTTATGAAGTGTAATCCGTATTTTGTAAACAGAAGGATTTAATGCTGCTGAAATCCATCGCAAAATGAGCAAAGTGTACGGTGAAACTTCATGAGTGAGGGCAGTGTACAGAAATGGTGTAAAAAATCTCAAGAAGAGTGAACCGACGTCCATGAAGAAGGTGTAGAAGGGTGCAAGTCTGTCGCTACTGTTGTCTCGTCCAGGATGTCGATCATGTGGTCAACACCAAACGAAGGCTTACAATCAGTGAACTTTCAGAAGAATTTTTAGATTAATCACAATCCATTTTCTCCATTTTTGGGTTTTTCAAGACCGTAGCTTTGTTTCGTTTCTAGACACTAGACTCGCCGTAGAAAATAAAACGTTAGCATTAAGTGCTGATGAATGCTAAGTTTTCTGAAGTACACGCAAGAATATTCTTATAGACCCAGAGTTTTGCATTCTTCCCGTTATGTGATGTTCTACCATCATGTTTTACTGAGCCCCAGCCACTCTTTTGTTTGTGAAGCACGCAACGCGAACAAGCAAAAATTCAAAACGAACATCAGTATCGGAGTTTTCATCACAATTTCCGGGCAGCAGTATCCATCTAACGTTGGTATTGGGAACACCAACTGTTAGCGTTAGAGCTCTCGTTCGACCCACTGCGTCGATAAACTGATAGTGCAGACGGAGCTATCGACAGCGGGAGACGTTCGAGGGCCCTGATGGCAGCGCTATCGACCAACTTACCTAAACGCAAAGGGAACCTGTGTTTCGCTGCACCACGTTCCGCTCATAGATTCGTTATAATAAGCGAAGATATAAGACAGCTTCACCATTACTGGTTGTTCTTAGACGCAGCGATCCATGAAGGGTTCTCCATAGAGAGTTGTCCTTCGGAGCAACCGATGGAGGTTCGTACATAGAAGGCTGTTTTTGGAGCTTCTCATTAGTGGGTTTCTCTCCTCGACATTGCCTGATGGCTGATTTTAAAAAGTGTCCTAAGATATGAAAGGCGATCGAAAGCTGCCCTTTGAAAAAAAGATAATGATAAACATTCGCTCGTTAATGGTATTTGTAAAAGCTTTTGGATATGACCAGGTCTTTGAACATCAAACACTGTTGCATAGCTTGTAAGTGTATGATCGAAGGCCGTTCTCATTGGTTTAACTTCAAAGAATTTCATTAGTCTTTGACTCTTGGAAGTTGTCCAAAAAAAGTAAGTTTTGGAAAATCGAGCCCATTGATGTGAATCAGAACAAAAAGCTTTAGGTAATGCCAAATCAATACACTTTACAAATTAGATATATTCTAGTATTACAAATAAGTTTGGACACAATGCAATCAATACGACAGTTGACTTCAAAAACTCAGTACATCTGATGTCAAAATTGTATACAAATTGCCTAATTGGGTGATTTATGAATATTTAATTTAACTTGATAGTTTTCATGGAACTTCCACGGTTTAGATTTGACTGATTTAAAATTATTATAAAGACGAATTTATTACAGATTCACGACGAATTATAAAATTAAACACTTGGTATAAACTTATTTAAAAGGGAATTCAAATGGTAATCAGAGGTTAGATATTTAAATGTTTGGTGTAAAATTCGTAGAGTTTGTTGTTCTGTAAACTCGAGATACTTAAATGTTGGGTGTAAAGTCCGAAAGACTTTTTCGACTTTTGCACAGTGGACTATATAGAACAGGTAATAGTAATGTTAATAACAGCATGTAATAAATATGTACTATTTATTTGAACCCATGGAAGTTTCACGGTTTAAAAATAATTAAATTAGGTATTTTTCGATCCATAATTGCGTTATAAGTATGATTAGATTTGACTAAATTGAAATTATTATAAATACGAAGATTTTAAAGATTTATGATGAATTATTGTTTTTAATTAAAAAAAATCATGAATATATGCAGCTTTTCCATTCTGTATCTTATCAATCGATAACGTGGCCTAAATAGTACCCGTGGGAATTCCACGGTTTAAAAGGAATAGAATTATGGATCTATATAATAAAACAAGCAGACCAACACGTGAAAATTCACGTGTCTTTTACTGAATCATTTCATTTTGTTTGCCAGTAGACTCGGGCTTTGCTAAGGAGTTTCCTCACTGAAGACTGTGTCTTTGGTATCCACAATACAATGCTTACAATACATGTATACCCGACCGAATTTCATCCTATCTAAATCCTTAGGAGCGTGACAGAGAGACAGACCAAGCAAGCAAGCAACAAACTGTGTATTATTAAACCAGGGGCCTGTACTCCGAATATTTGGCCTCTACACAGTCACACAGTCTGTGATCACAGTCACAGTCCCTAGATAGTGAAATGACTGTGATCTTCATCAGACGTGATCCCTAGACTGCCCTGACGTTTATGTATTCCCGTGGAACTTCAACTTCTATGTTGTCCCTTCATGTATTTAAATTGTAGGCTAACATTCACTCTCTAGAGAGTCGTAACACCATTTTGCCTACATGGCAATAGCATGATGACATAAAACAAGACCTGTGATCACAAAACACCTCAAAACACACGCTCGGGCAGGACGACAACACGACTCGTGCTCGGGAACTTCTTGTTTTGATGATTTCAACGAGCGCTAGTGTGTGACGACAGCCTTTCGAAGGTGTTAAAGTGGATGTATTCCTTGACTTTTACCGAATAATTTTACCTACCCTAACCTATTCAATATCAATCTAATCTACTCCAAGTTATTCAAACCCAATCCAATCTATTCTAAACTAACCTAACTTATTTAAGATCAATCTAATCTAATCTAACCTAGCATATTCAAACCCAATCAGTCTAATCTAACCTGAACTAATCCGTCCAAGTCTGGAGCTGAGAAAATAATTTTTTCAAACTGCTACTGTTCCACCAAAAAAAATTCTGTTGAGGTTTACTACTCTACTTTAAGAAAAAAACGTGCCCGGCTCATTCCAATACATTATACGGGAAACTGAATATTTAAAAATTGTTATTTGCACCAAACATGGATAAATTTCAAACCTAAATCATTGTGTTAGTGCTAAAAAATTATGTTATATACTCGTGCGTATTTTCGATATTTTGCCTTGCATCAGAAAAAAAGCATATTTTCAAATTCTTCATACTTTTTTCAGATGTACCCTTGTCACAGGGTGTCAATTAAATTGACTATTGTTTCAGTCAAGTTTCAGAGTCTCATTTTCTCATAGATAAATACAGTAATGTCTGTTGAACAGATAATTAGATACTCAACAATTCATTGCACTGCTTCTACTGGTGAGCCGAGACCTAAACAAAACAACAGAGATCTGCTGTAAAATGGCTGCACTCATCTTTGCACCAAAGCTAGCAAGTTAAATATTCTCTTAAAAATGCAGTCAATTAACAAACAGAGTTTGCGTTTTGTGTTTGACAAAGCAGAGTTCGTATAAAAGCAGGGACTCTTACTGACAGACTCTCTTTTACGTTCAGCGATCACATATAAAATCCTTAGCAGACTTCAAACTTCAGATTTTGAAAGGTCCCTCGTGCGTTCAACATACGCAGTAACAACCAAGAGGCACTAAATGCGTTGTATTACCTTGTTAACGCACGATTAGCTTTAGATCGAACGTATCATGTATATCGATATATAATGTCAATATTTTATACCACCATATCTTATCAAAATATTTGACGCATGTGAGTCTTGTCCAATGTTGTTTACCAAAACAAATTGTCGTGTTGAACAAGCAAAGTATTAATACATGTATATTTCTTAGTTGATTAACAAGTGGTACGTACATTCGTTCAGAAGCTACGGGAGCTCTACGTACAAGGTGACATAAAAAAATTGAACCGAAATTTTTTTATTATCCATTGACGAATATACACTTCAATGTTGTGTGTTAGCAACACACTGCCCAAGTGCTGGAAAATTTCTGGCAAATTGCAATTCTAAGGTATAAGGCCTAATGCTCGTGTATCTGCACATGAAGAAGTAGGCACTACCAAAGGTAAGCGGACTCGGGTTTGCGGTTACCTGTAATTTCTGTTGAAAAACGCGCTAAATCATCTCAAAAATTACATGCATACATGCATGTATACTACTTAGCTATATTTTTAAAGCAGTATTTCCTAGAAAAAATATCTACAAACATGTATTTTGTATGGGGGATTGATCGAGGATCGATTATAATTATTACGAAGCGAGTGTTCGTGCACCCTTGCATCTGAAGGTAGAGACGTCCAGGCAGAGGCAGCAGCAACTCAACTTTGTTCTGCTTCAAGACAAACTGGATAAGCATGTGAGATTGTAGAGGTAAACGAACAGGTAGACAAAACTCTGAATAAATCGATATTTTTAATTACTTTGCTACAGATAAAAACTGGTAGAATGACCTAGCAAATGAGACTCTAACTTCGTTCACAATTTGTTTTCTATTTTAGTTTAGTAAAATGCTTAGTGTTTCTCGTGTATACTAAGTAAATTGGGCACTGACTAAAAAGCAAGATACTGGCTTCATGATCTTGTTTCTTTATTTTTTTTGCGAGCGAAACTAGTCTACAAACGAGAGTTTTTGCCATCTCCCACACAAGTATTCAAATCCTACTTCCAACATCTATTTGCTTCTACTTCACAAGAAATTTTTTCTTTAAGTTAGAACTCACGCTGTGGCAAAGTCCTGCATTTTATCTATCTCGTTTATGTAATAAGTATGTTTATCGCTGATAACGCACTTTTCAATTGGTCCTCGCTTAATTAGAACCATTGAAAAAAAAAACAATATCACTGCTGGAACAGACAATTCTCGCAAAATGGCATTACTGAGTAAAACAGCACCTCTTATTAAACAAGCATATTTAGTAGAATAGTGCCACTTATTCGAACAATAACACTTCTTAGAACTGTAAGAATCTTGAAACACTAACATTCATCAATGTAGAACCAATTTTTAAAACGGTTTCGTATACCCGAGCACTACCACGCACCAATATAAAATCATCAAAGAAAATATCAATAAATATCATAATGAAAATTTTTATTTCGACTATTGTTTTTTGCCACTGTACGCTTATCAGAATTTGGAATTAGCCAAATGCCAATTTTTACTACAAAGATAACTTTACGACCCTAAGTTTGCTGTTCATCCGAATTAAAAAGAAACATTTTTCAATTCTGAAGTCTGCATACACTAAATTTTGTGCTGAAGTTCTTTCTTATGACCGGTAAAGTGAAGACAAAGTTTAACGCAGCCTCTGTTTCAGTCAGCGGATGCAGTAGTATTTCAACGGACTGAAGTTCTCTTGGTTATCAGTATTCGCACATCATAGTCAATCACACTCCCCCTCTCCTCCTTGNAAAAACGTACGAGCTCAGCATCCAAGATTGCTTATTACTTAGTGGGTCTCATGGCGCATTTTCCAGTATCAAAATTGGTATTATATATTTTGAATAGTTTTGTGTGTGACTTTAGATATGTTAATAAATTTTCAAAATTACAGCGCTTATTAAAATAAAGCATGAACACAAAAAACCGGGACAGTGAATGAAGTATCAAAATGTAACATGAGTTTTGCCAGTCATACAATCCAATATTAGGGTTCATTTCAACACATAATTAATTAAATTTTAATCGTCTAAATAATTCCTTCTCTGTGAATTGTTTCTGTTCGTTCCACAAAGTATTTCTTTTGAGATAGTTTTCTATATAACTGAAAAGATATTAATCAGATGGAAGAATACCCAGGGAGTAAGACATCTAAGGCTGCATTTTCCAGTTAAAAGCCTTAAACTAGCATTCAATTATTTGTTCTGTATTTGGAATCGCATTATTTTGCTAAAACCCCCTTAGAGAATGGCTAAAGCTGGACGTGTTTTATTGCGACAGCTCTCTGAAGGCTTGGCATATTAACACACAAAATCAGTATCGTTATTTTTGGCTAACAAACATTTCTGATATGTATCAGGTCATATCAAGAATATTTCAACTGGGAAAGGAGTAAAAACTTATGTAATTACCTGTTATACGTATGTGTATGTATGTATGTATGTATTAAGGTCGCACGGTGTGCACGGTCAATTAGACTTACACTTGTACCATGAACGACTGACTGCAGCTTAGCATATCATTACAAAATAACAAAGCTTGATTTGAAAATACTATTGATAACAGCGTAGTCGATCAGGAAAGAAATTTTTTATACTTTAATTTTATTTTTAGATCGAATTCTTAAGCATCATTCCATAACGCCATCTGATATAGGGAGCCTATGTCAAAAACTAAACCGATATTTAGCTGCACTTTTTAAACGTCATCCCTCATCTGAATAATGTACATTATGCATGCAAATGTTTAGACTACAAACTAAAGG
>VCRD01007885.1:6134-17213 GCA_006783055.1 Trinorchestia longiramus
ACTCGTTTAGACGACATGGGACCTGGGAAGCAGCCCAATAATAGACCAAACAACTCGTTTAGACGACATGGGACCTGGGAAGCAGCCCAATAATAGACCAAACAACTCGTTTCTGTTGTCATATTCTACTTTATTCCAGCCACAGCTAAGAAATTAAGGTATTTCCATCACACGACACACATGCTATAAAGCAACATCAATCCGTATAGTTGGAAGTAATCCACGTACGAAACACACATGTGTTAAATATATCATACGTAGAAAACAAATTTTCCGATATCATCAAAACCCGACGTGAGAGAAAGGAAAAAACAAACACGAAACGAAAAAACAAAGAAAGAAAGGAACAAAGAACGAAAGGAACAAAGAACGAGAGAAAGAAAGTAAAACGGGTTTTAGACTCGAAGTCAGCATGAAAAACTGCGTTAGAAAGCCTAAGCATCATGGCAGATACCTACAGTTGGTTCATCAGTGTACATCAGGCATGTCAAACATACGGCCCGCGGGCCGGACCCGGGTAGGGGGTAGCCTACAAATGTAGGCTGAATGATAAAGCATAGTACTGAAAAACAAAGCTAAATAGTTGGAGTTGACATTCTTTTACTGATCCGGCCCACCTGAGAACAGAAAGTCTGGATCCAGCCCCAGAGCCAAACTGAGTTTGACATGCCTGGTGTACATGTTGGATGTCACCTTGAAAAAAACTCAGTTAGTCCACACAGGTTTCCCGACCTTCATTTACGCATCTGAACTATTTTTAGCACATCCACTGGAAGTTTTCAAGTACAACAGTCTAGTACAGTAGAATTCCTTTAAACAGGCACTCACTGGTCAAGCTTTATATATTTATTCATTATTGTTTTTTCTTCTTTAACTGCTTTAACACGTTAAGTGCGGTTGCCTAGCCGGTGCAAATCTTTACTTTGTACATACAGTCACTAGAAAGTTTTGAAAAAATTACAGAACCTAAATTGAGTGACCCACCGGTGGGTCATACCGCAATGAGTGTGTTAAGCAATTGATATTGTTTTCCTATTATGTTTAGCGAGTCTATGAATTGTTTGTGGTTACTTGGGTGATATTAACTGGCAACTGCCAAGTCCCATGGGTACCGGTTAAAAAAACTTCTACTGTATCTATGATACTTGGAGCCAATGACGCGTTTCATACTAGATAATAAATTAAAAACTGCGCGATAGTTTACACTTGTTGACGTCACACCTGATGCCCAGTGTATGTACCTGCGTAAATAACACGTTTTGCAGTCACTCAATTTGCGCACTCTATCAGATCTTCGTTCCTATTTTAAATAAACTTTACAGCTGCGCATCAACTTTGCCATGAAAATGGCGAAGAAATCGCAATTACACTCAACTTCCAACACTGGCAATGCATGAAAGAAAGTGAACCGCTCGTTCATGGAGAAGATATCAAGATACGAAAATTGTAAGCCGCGCGTAGCTTTCTTGCTTTTGCCTCTACCTTTAAATTGAACGCTTGCGTTAGTGAACGACTACACGCACTCTGAACACAAAAACACGTAGGAAATTTTCAGAAAGATAAATAGCGGCGTTTACCTTGACAAAGTTCCGTTCAGTCTTCACGAAAATTCAATGGTACATCCGCATTACATTGCTCCACATCTATAGAACTTTAGAGTACATTTCCCTGCAGTTTGTTTTTGGTATGAACTGTCTGTGGCAGTGACGTCACAAACCCGTCTGTCTACCTCAAGAATTAAGAATATCTGTCTGAAGAATCAGCGACCGAGAGGTCAGATTATTTCTTTAGGGGATACTTAACAAAATTATTATTGGTGATATTTCTTCAGGAGTAGTCCAGACAAAAGTTTCTCTAAGTTTTCCTGAAGTGCCAGTTTCCTAGAGCGTTGAGATGAATGATGGTTCGTGATGAACTAGATGAATACAAGTAATACTTGTAATACAAGTAATACAAGTGATACAAGTGATACAAGTAGTACAGGTAGTACAAGTAGTGCAAGTAATACAAATAATAATACAAGTAATACAAGTAATACAAGTAGTAAAAGTAGTACAAGTAATACAAGTAATACAAGTAGTACAGGTAATACAAGTAGTACAAGTAGTGCAAGTAATACAAGTAATACAAGTAATACAAGTGTAGGAACAACCGTGTTTTGTTGTGATGCTGTAGTGACAACATCGGTGCAGGACACCACTAGTGTAACTAGTCTCTAATAGAGTTAGTGTAACTAGTTTCTCGTAAAACTACTGTAACTGGTCTAATAAAACTAGTGTAACTAGTCTAATAAAACTAGAGTAACTAGTCTAATAAAACTAGTGTAACTAGTCTCTAATAGAGCTAGTGTAACTAGTCTCTCGTAAAACTAGTGTAACTAGTCTAATAAAACTAGTGTAACTAGTCTCTAGTAAAACTAGTGTAACTAGTTTCTAGTAAAACTAGTGTAACTAGTTTCTAGTAAAACTAGTGTAACTAGTTTCTCGTAAAACTAGTGTAACTAGTCTCCTGTAAGACTATTGTAACTAGACTCTAGAGATATTAGTGTTTTGGTGTACTAATCCAGCTCTAGTGATGCCTCATCATGTAGGCCTACCAGCGTGTAGACCTACCAGCGTGTAGGCCTACCAGCGTGTAGGCCTACCAGCGTGTAGACCTACCAGCGTGTAGACCTACCAGCGTGTAGGCCTACCAGCGTGTAGGCCTACCAGCGTGTAGGCCTACCAGCGTGTAGACCTACCAGCGTGTAGACCTACCAGCGTGTAGACCTACCAGCGTGTAGACCTACCAGCGTGTAGACTACCAGCGTGTAGGCCTACCAGCGTGTAGGCCTACAACTCTATACAAAAAGAATACATAGCCTGTGTGACTGCATGAGAATGACTTGAGAGCCCGTAGAGGAATTTTTCGGTGTTAGTGAAGGAATTGTTTAATATTCCTGAAGTGTATCTGAAAAAACATCTCCGTTCACCGCTCATCTCATGCCCAGCATCCGTAGAAAAAGTGAAGCGTAGAATACAAATGTAGGATCACCAGCTCTGATCATGGGTTGCTCATGTATAATATGTATGTGTGTACAGTATTAGGTTGTTACAAAAATAATGGCCGCTCGAAGGTCTGGAAGGCTTCTGAAATCAGCCATTATTTTTGTCACAACCTAATATATATACTCTGCTCTTTGTTACTTGTTACAAGTGCAGGTAATTGTAACGGAGGTACTTGTAAGTTAATATGCAGTCACAGACAAACACGGCACTGTACAGCACAGCTTGATGGTGGTGGCACCTTGATGCGACGTATAATGCTTTCCTCATACACTTATGAAGGTAATATATCTTTGGTACTGGTGCAGTAAGAAAACGCTGTTTGCCCACCTGGTATCATCAACACGCACGCACTTAAAAAGAAACAATAAGTTTTGAGGCCACTTTTTTATTTGGGAAAGCCTTTCGAAAAAGACGGCAATCAGGATTGGTGATCTCCGACTGAAAATAGGAAGTGCGTCAGGCTATATAAGGCGATAAATCTGCATGAATCTTCAATGCTAATCCGGCGCTCGTAAAGTAAAGACGTGCACCTCGCTCCGCTGCTCCCATTGTCTTTCTTGCATGCAAAGTTACGGTCGACGTAAGGGTGAAAACAGTTATATCGTGATCCGAAATTTTGAATTTTTGTGAAGGAAAATTGTTTTCTCTTCAGATGGTGGTGAGTAATATGAATGAGTTGCCTATATAATAATACGTGAGTTTTTACAGGTGAATCTCTATGAAAATATATTCACTAGTTTTTTGCTATAGTTCGCGCTCCATAAACTGCATATATTTTTATCTCGATAAATCTACTTTTCTTACCGTTTGTACGATGAGCACCAGTCACGAAAATATCCTTTTTTATCAAAGGAATACAATTCTTTTAATTTCCCTTCATCAATTGGTTCCTGAGCATCACCACTCAGTTCATCACTGACTAATCATCACTCAGTTAACCTCTGACAAATCACCACTTAGTTCACCACTGAGCAATCACCACTCAGTTAACCTCTGACTAATCACCACTCACCAGGCTGCAGCGTTAGCAAAATACCGTCTTTGAAGCAATGCATGCAAGATTTTTAATTGAAACACTTCATCTAAATCATAAACTTACTGTAGGCATGTACAGCAATCCAAACCATGTACTAACATATGTACAGCAATCCAAATCGTATCTAAATACACGTACAGCAATCCTAACCATATACAAACACACGTACAGCAATCCTAACTACATACAAACGTATATTCAGCAATCCTAACTACATACAAACATATGTTCAGCAATCCTAACTACATACAAACATATATTCAGCAATCCTAACTACATGCAAACATATCATCAGCAATCCTAACTAGATACAAACATATATTCAGCAATCCTAACTACATGCAAACATATGATCAGCAATCCTAACTAGATACAAACTTATATTCAGCAATCCTAACTACGTACAAACATATGTTCAGCAATCCTAACTACATACAAACATATGTTCAGCAATCCTAACTACGTACAAACATATATCCAGCAATCCTAACTACATACAAACATATATTCAGCAATCCTAACTACGTACAAACATATATTTAGCAATCTAAATCGTATCCAAACACACGTAAAAGAGAGCATAATCTTATATTCCCGTTCAGTTGAGAGATTGAATTCCCACCTCATGCATTTCTTGTGTTGATGATACCGCTACATGCACGCATTTCTTGTGTTGATGATACCGCTACATGAACGCATTTCTTGTGTTGATGATACCGCTACATGAACTCATGTGCCAACTTGTGGTGAGCATTGAACTTTAAGAGGCGGAAGTTCATTCCAAGATTCCTATCCACATGCACTGCGAGCTGTCACGGAGCGTAATGATGAAAGAGACGTAATGAAAGATCTCTTGAAAATAAGACGTTCAAAAACTGAAATGAGGCTCAACATCTCTTGAAAATACGAGGTTCAAAACAAATGTATTGAGTCTAAACACCTTTTGAAAATACGACGTTCAAAATAGAAATATCGACTTTTGATACCTCTTGAGAGTGCGAGGTTCAAAACAAATATATTCAGTCTTAACATCTCTTGAAAATAAGAGGTTTTAAAATAACTGTCGTGTTTCTTAACATTTCTTGAAAATACGATGTTTTAAATTAACTGTCACGATTCTTAACATTTGTTCAAATTACAAGTTTTATAAACTGTCATGATTCTTGATATCTCTTGAAAATAAGAGGTTTTAAAAATCGATCTTGAGTCCCAACATCTCTTGAAGATACAAAGCGTTGTATGTACACACGGTCGTGAGTCTATCATCAATATTGAAATAACTTTACAGGTTACATATTGCACTATATAATAATACATAGTTTGTTACTTGCTTACTTGGTCGGTCTCTCTGTAACGCTTTTAAGGATTTAGATAGGAGGAAATTCGGTAGGCTATACATGTACTGTAAGCATTGTATTGTGGATATGCAATGCCTGCGTGCACTGGCAAACCAAAAGAAAAAATCCAGTAAAAAAACACGTGAATATTCAGGTGTGGCGGTGCATTTCCTAACTCTCATGTGACAATTGTACACCAACCAGGAAGCATAATGAGAAAAATATTATCGTCCCAATATTTTAATATACATAAATGTCGGTGTCTTGCAACACCAAAGCGCAGGAACAATAGACGTAATCACTAGGAGGAGCTGTCACGTGAAAGCAAGCATGTGTGAAAATTGTCGTGTGTTTTCATACGTTATGCTGGTAGTGAGAGTACGTCTTAACACACATGCATGAACAACATTACTAACTTAAAACAGAATTAGTGATTACATGCATTTTAGTAAAGAATTCGTTCGAAAATTGCAACATTTTTCCTGTTTTTCACGCTCATGGAAATTCTAATTACTTATACACCCCCTGCACGTCACGTTGCTACATTTTAAACACGCTGACAGCACTTAGATGCGGCCACTGCATCAGGTATCAATGATACAAAGATTAAAGCAAGCACTCGTTCATGCATCAGTGCTGCGGTATCAGTTCTACGGTCACTAGAGTTTCCGTCTATATAGATATTCTTTTTCGTATTTTTTCGTCTTTTTCAACTAGCCAAAAAGAGATCACAGAACAGTACAGCACAAATCTCTAAGACAGAAGTCTTAAAAAACAGTGAGATTTTTAGTGTACCTACATTCTGAATAAATAAACGTATTCGGTTCCTTATATCGTTAGTATATACATAGTTTTCGTTGCCGGTTGTTGGAGTTGGTAGTTCCGTCTACAACCAAGTAAAAATAACGAACGAAATTCCCCTGTTCACTTCCCTTGTTGCCAGAGTCTCATTAGAATCATGAGGCGGATGTGCAGGGTCTTTCATTTTTTGTTGTGCTGCGGAGCTGCCGAGCGGAACGTGAGACTCGAAGGTCGGAGATGCTCAAAAACTAAAGGAACGATCCAACCAAAGCATGAGAGTGTTATGAGGTGGTGAGGGTCATGGGAGAAGTGAAGTTTAATGGAGAGTTAAATTCAACCAAAGCATGAGAGTGTTATGAGGTGGTGAAGGTCATGGGAGAAGTGAAGTTTAATGGAGAGTTAAATTCAACCAAAGCATGAGAGTGTTATGAGGTGGTGAGGGTCATGGGAGAAGTGAAGTTTAATGGAGAGTGTAAGTCAAAATAAGGGTTACGGCATAGCAAAACAACGGTGAAAGCCGGGAATAAGTTTGAGGAATGTGTATTACAGGGGTGGATCTGATGGAGTTGATAATACGAAGTTATGGGGGATAAAGGAAGCGTTATTTTGATGCGAAGCTATGGGCGATAAAGGAAGCGTTATTTTGATGCTGCGAAGCTATGAGGGATAAAGGAAGCGTTATTTTGATGCATTGGAGCTATGGGGGATAAAGGAAGCGTTATTTTGATGCATTGGAGCTATGGGGGATAGAGGAAGCGTTATTTTGATGCATTGGAGCTATGGGGGATAGAGGAAGCGTTATTTTGATGCATTGGAGCTATGGGGGATAGAGGAAGCGTTATAGCGATACCAGTTTGATAAAGTATAGGTTTCGCAGTATATATCATTTTATAAGAATCCATACTTCCCTTATATTCTTTTTGATACAGTGAAAACATGAAGTGAATTATCGTATTTTTTGGGGAGAAAAGGGTAAATGTCAGGCTATAACTGACACTCTTTTAGGCCATAACTGTCACTCTTTCAAACCATAACTGTCACTTTTTCAGGCCATAACTTTCTCTATGTCAAGCCATAACTGTCACTCTTTCAGACCATAACTATCGCTATGTTAGGCCATAACTATCGCTATGTTAGGCCATAACTGTCGCTATGTTAGGCTATAACTGTCACTCTTTCAGGCCATAACTGTCACTATGTCAAACCATAAGCGTGGATACATTCGCTACATTTATGTGTACCTAAGCCAAGTAGCACAATGATGATCAGTAAAAACGTCCGTCATACGTCTCTCATACGTCTGTCTTACATCTCTCATACGTCCGTCTTACTTCATTCATACGTCCGTCTTCCGTCTCTCATACGTCTGTCTTACGTCTCTCATACGTCCGTCTTACATCTCTCATACGTCCGTCTTACGTCTCTCATACGTCCGTCTTACTTCTCTCATACGTCCGTCTTACTTCATTCATACGTCCGTCTTCCGTCTCTCATACGTCCGTCTTACATCTCTCATACGTCCGTCTTACGTCTCTCATACGTCCGTCTTACATCTCTCATACGTCCGTCTTACGTCTCTCATACGTCCGTCTTACGTCTCTCATACTCCCCTCACACGCTCGTCCTACGTGTTTTGAAACATGAAGTCGCACAAACAAGTCTATCTGACCAGCATAATAATCTTCATGATTTTTTAAAGATTCTTATCTCATCATAGCAAGAAATTCCAGCCTCTTTGTTATCCTCATGAGTTCAGTGATGCTTTTTGTGTGAATCCTAAGATATATTATTTCTTGTATATTTTATTATTTGTATATATTTTTTTGCATTCTGAAAGACGAGAAAACGAGTATAAATAGAACAACATGCATCATTAAAGAGAAGGTCGAAAGTTCAGGTAGGTCTTAATGAAAAGAACGCAAGATTTTATCAAGTTTTCTAAAATTGTCTAATTTTCCTTTGTGGTCTTCCTTGCAATTTTTGGATCCCGTAAATTTCTAAAACGACACAGAATATTTCTTGCAGCTCGCGCCTCAGGAAATGAAAAATGTTCTTGCAAAACAAGATTTCGTCGCGGACCTGAGCGTAAAAAGACATTCCATTAATTTTTGACGTAAAAAGGAAAAAAAAAATCCTTTTTTTTGCAGAGTTGTTGCATGAAATTAACGAGCAGTTCCCCCACACAAAACTTTCTGAAGCCACTAATGACAGATGAGAATATATGTGCCATGAGGGAACCATTCCCTTCAGTCTCATATTCTCAATGTTTCGTTCAAAAATTACGGCACAATTACATAAAAATCAGTAAAGGTGATTGACGCAACATTTTCATCAGTCTGAAAATAATTTGGTCGTTAAAGGATTCAATCGAGTATGCACAAAATCAGGGAAAATGCTTTCCAAAAAGCTTAATGAAATAATTTCAACTTTTATTCGCCATACCACTAACCAACATACAATGTCATGGAAGGTCCAACTGCCAGCTTGTGTAGTGAATATCTTTGTTTTGTTTTTTCATGTCGGACACGATGAGAATGATTAGTTAGTATTATAGTTCTTTATGTGTTCATCCTGCATTAATAAAAACTATTATTATTTTCTGTAAGTACTATTTCAACAAAAAATTATTTAATTCGTATTCAAAAGTAATGACCCCATAGATACAGACACATTACAAAGATTGTTATTCGTCGGCAACCGCAAAACGCAACCTCCTTCAAAAAAAGACCCACCTCAAAAACCACGAGTACGTTTCTTTGTTCGCCTTCATCAGAATAGAAAAAATATTGTCACGATCATCGTCGGAAAAATGTAGAAAATCTCGCTAGAATATTGGCGAGATCCTTTTCGAGAGGGAAACCCGTCCTGGAGTCCTGAAGGACACCCACAGCATCTTCAGGGTCATGACGACCTCAAGGTGCTTTTGTTCTTCAGTAAAATTATATTATATGAAATTTTATATTATATTATTGTAAATAAGTTATATTATTTATAATTTATATTATTTATTATAAATTAATGTAAATAAATAATATTATATACATATATTTATTATTTAGTTATTTATTTATTAAATTTATTATTTATTCTAAAATTATATTTCCCGCTGAAAGCCGGACAAAAGTCCGGGATATTCGTCCAGTGGATTAATTTCAGAAAATTATTTCATGTGCTTGAAAAAAATAATGGTGGACAGTAGTGTGTCGCTTGCGACTTGAAAATTTCACTGCTTCATCAATATGATCCACGACCAACTTATTTCATCTTAAGATGGTAATGGTTTCCTCCTTGCAGACGCAATTACTTAATAACATCTTTATAATGGAGCCAATTGCACACATCCGCTGTTTTGTCACAACTAAACAAATGAAATTGCGAGAAATAACACAGGAAGAAATTCATTTTGTCTACACAAGCAAAAATAAGCCGAGTTACGCAGTGCCTGAAGACATTGAACTTTGCTCGCAAGCGACCCTAATAAAACACAGGATTTGGTCCGTAATTCGTGCGTTAGAACACCTTCACATGACCTTCATGCACAGATCCGTGCGTGCGTTCTCACGAAAACGTGTGCGTATTCGCGCTTCGTACCACGGGGTACCACGCAAACACTATCAAAAAAATCAGAATCTACTCGCAATCAAAATCTACTCGCATTTCCCCAACAAATGTTATTGAGTTGCATTTATATTGAAAAAAATTCTTCCCTATTGAGGGTTATTTCAATGATCTGTGATGTGCCGCCGAAAGGATTTTTTGCTTTGATGTTACCAGAGTTGGTGCGTCGTGTCTGCCATTCCACAATATAATAATACACAGTTTGTTGCTTGCTTGGTCCGTGTCTCTGTGACGCTCTTAAGGATTTAGATAGGAGGAAATTGCACTATATAATGATACAGAGATTGTTGCTTGCTTGGTCCTTGTCTCTGTGACGCTCTTAAGGATTTAGATAGGAGGAAATTCAGTAGGGTATACATGTATTGTAAGCATTGTATTGTGGATACCAAAGGCACATCCTTCAATGTGGAAACTCCTTCGCAAAGCCCGCGTCCACTGGCAAATCAAACGAAAAAATCATTGAAAAACACGTGAATTTTCACGTGTGGGTCCACGAATGACGTAATGACACTCAGTCTCGTCTACGTCGTTACGTCCTGGCGACGTGTTCACTGTTCAGATGCTGGCTTCAGTCCCACGTACCTTACGTCATGTTAACGTACCTTACGTCGTATATACGTACCTTACGTCATGTTAACGTACCTTACGTCGTATTCACGTACCTACAGTTGTATTCACGTACCTTACGTCGTATTCACGTACCTACAGTTATATTCACGTACCTTACGTCGTATTCACGTACCTAGAGCTATATTTACGTACCTTACGTCGTATTTACGTACCTACAGTTACATTTACGTACTTTACGTTGTATTCACGTACCTACAGTTACATTTACGTACCTTACGTCGTATTCACGTACCTACAGTTATATTCACGTACCTTACGTCGTATTCACGTACCTACAGTTATATTCATGTACCTTACGTCGTATTCACGTACCTTACGTCATTTTAACGTACCTTACGTCTTATCGACGTACCTTACTTCATATCAAAGTACCTTACAACACACTTAAGTATCTTACGTCATATCAACGTACCTTACGTCATATCAACGTACCTTACAACACACTTAAGTACCTTACGTCATATCAACGTACTAACTTCATGTCTACGTGCTTTACGTTAAACGTAAGTACCTGACGTAGAACTCAAGCACCTGACGTAGAACTCAAGCATCTGACGTAGAACTCAAGTACCTGACGTAGAACTCAAGTACCTGACGTAGAACTCAAGCA
>VCRD01007889.1:0-15178 GCA_006783055.1 Trinorchestia longiramus
GCAGCACTGAGGAGCAGGATCAGTGAGTGGCAGCAGTGAGGAGCACGATCGAGTGGTAGCAGCGAGTGGCAGCAGTGAGGAGTGACATCAGTGTGGTATAAGTGAGTGACAGCAGTGAGTGGTATCTAGTACGAAGGTGAAACATTCGTCTTAAAAGGTACGAGTGCTGAAGGAGAGTTCTGGGCAAGTTTTCGTCGCCACCTAATCTCAACTTTTACAAGTTCCGGCACATGATAATGTTATCATTCAGCAGAGCTCATCTCTCTAGGCAGCTCAGAATCGGTCGGTCTTGAAGAAAGGAACCGAGGCTAATTAAAGTTCGCTCGTCCAGCCCACGAGAAGACGCTCAGGGACGGCTTATCTATCATACAAACGCGCCATAGATATATAGACGGATGTTTTGGCTCTCAAAATGATTTTATTCTGTACCATCATTCAACGTTTCTTTAGAGCAATGACCTTTTGCGAGAGGCTTGCCATAAGCCTCCCTTTCTTTAATTCAAATTTGAAATATTTTTAAGAACTGCGTTGTCTTTCGTTGTGTAGAATAAACAATTTTAGTGAGAAGATCCGACTAAAGCAGACCAACACACACGAATATTCTTTCAAGCGAAGTCCCACAAAATAATATTCTTTTAAAAGCTGTTCTTTGAGGTACGGTCTCGCCGCTCAAAATTGTTTTCGGGCACAAAAGGGAGACAAATTTACAAATAACGGATTGGTAATATAAATGCTAAATAGTTATCAATCACAACGACATCAAGGAAAGAGCTAGCAAACATAATCCTTTCATAGCAAAATATGCAGTAACACATAACCGCACTGAATACAAATGCAGTTTTTGCGGTGCTCAAACCGACACACCGCAATAAGCACATCAATATTACTCAAGCAAATCCAAATAATAAATACTTATTTTTCTAATTCTACCACTAGTTTACTGAATTTTTTTGGTAGGGTTACATTTACAACCTATATAAAACTGGAAGCTTCACGTCCAAGCTTTTCTTTGCTGGAGTATTGCATTACGTTGTAACGAAAGTTCTGTTCATTTTTCTAGTAATGATTTTGGGACCTTATTACACCAATTTAACTTGTATTGTAAATGACATGTGTAGGAATCAAAATCACTAGAATAATAATTCTTTCAGATTTCATTAAAATTATTGTAATATATAACTATTGTTGACCCAAATGTACAATTCAAATGAAGAAAACATTACGCATATTTTACTATATGAATTTCACTAGAGCAATACAGCAAGTTCAGCAGCAAGAGCCCTCAATACAGCAAGTTCAGCAGCAAGAGCCCTCAATACAGCAAGTTCAGCAGCAAGAGCCCTCAATACAGCAAGTTTAGCAGCAAGATCCCTCAATACAGCAAGTTCAGCAGCAAGATCCCTCAAAGACATTTATGGAAATGCTGAGGTGAATAAAAAGACCTGTAGAAGATGGTTTTCACGTTTCAAAAAGGATGACTTCAGTCTAAAGGACGAACTAAAAAAGGACGCTCCAAAGGACTCAATTCTGAAGAATCGCAGGCTGTCATTGATGAAAACCCTACCAGTACAACTAGAGAACTGAGCAAGGAGTTTCATATGAGCCAAATGACCACACATTGTGAAATAAGAAAACAAATTCCTTCCTCAGTTCTTTGAGCAAGAAGTTAATGATGCCCTAAAAGTATAACAAAAAATGAACAGAACTGTCGTTACAACCTGATACGTACGTAACGAGCTACACATAGTTATCGTCAGACCTCGTAATTACGTACATTTGCGACTTTGACTTTATTTAGACGCAGCTTCGACAATTCACTCAAGAAAAACCAAAATCGCATGAAAAACAAAAGCCGCATAAAATGAGCAAAGAACGAATAAAACTAGCAAAAACCGTAGAAAAACAGCATAAACTACATAAAATAAGCAAACACAGATGCAAGCGAAAATTAGATTATAAGCAAAAGCCGCATTCCAACTATGAGGAGCGTACAGTCCAGTCCTAAGGCTGAGAGCATTAGGGTCGTGTCAGGAGAGCCATCGGAGGCTCCTTGAGCCTTTGCTATCTCCTCGACCAGCGACACCTCGTCCCCGTGTCCGTCCTCGACACTACGCCAGCCACTCCTCAAACCTCGCGTCCGTACGAACAGATTGACATGCTGGGCACACGACAAACAGACCCTCCATGCTAACAGAACATTACGTCGCACTAAACGCAGGTTACGGTAGTGGCTTTGGCGGTAAATCGAACTCATTGAGTCCGTGAAGTTAGAGAAGTTTTATGAAACAGTGATCGTAAAAAAGTTCTTCAATGGTGTCAAATTCATCACCACCGATTTTTACAAAAAACACGAACTAAGTTTATCATTTTTGCACTCTGCCTTTCAACAGCTTGCAGAAGACAACCGGGTTTTCCTGAAATGCAGAATACGTTGAGTAGAGCAAGCTCATCACTGGACTGCGCTCAATGCATTTTTTCTGTAACTTCATTGCTTTATCAACGCTAATGGAAGAACGAGCAATCGATGTAAGGAACTGCTATCAAAGACAGTGCTACCATATGACAACAACGTACATCCATCACTTGAATGGCGAACAAAAATGGTTTAGAAAACGTTGCAAGATAAATATTTACAAAACAATGATGCAATTGGTGCATGCATACAACAGTCCTCTGTCTCATTCATGTGCAACACTTTTGGACGGAAATCCATTTTAGCGACGGGAATACAGGAAAAGTCAACTTCACAAAAAAAATTTACGGCAATTTTAGTTCCTACAAGAAAATGATTTTATACACTCTAACTTAGAAGTGACACAAAGCTACTCATAATTAGTCATTACGACAAAAGGGAACGTCATTTTGTCGCCCTCAGAGTGAAAAATTAAACAAATTCAGTTTCATTGTTAAAACTAACAGAGAAATCTACAATATTTCAGAAACGTAATTAGAATACATCACTTTTTGAATATATTCATTCAATACCAAATTACTCTTTGTGGATTATTAAAAACACACACGGAAGCGATATTAAAATTTTATGTACTTGAAAGCGCATATAAGACCTGCTACGCCCAATATACACCAATCACAAATCTACTTATATTATACACAATGTATCTCCATCTTTATCTGTGTGTGTCCGTCTTATTTCTTTGAATCTATTACTGATGAAAAATTATTGAACAAATCAAGACGGGTATACATATATTATAAGCATTGCATTATGGAAGCGAAAGGCGTTGCATCACTATAAAATAGGCCTTTTTCCCCCATTATTAGCCATCTTCTCCACGGCCATGTTATCGGTAGATAAGATACAGAATGCAAGTTCTGTATATATTGATGAAAAGTATTCATTTAAAACAATAATTAGTTGTAAATCTTTAATACATTCGTATTTATAATAATTTTAAATTAGTCAAATCTAAATCGTGGAATTTTCACTTGTACTATCTAGTCGTTAATAAACAGATGAATGTGTGCTACTCGAAGCATGAGAAAACAGTGACAAACATCCTGAATATAAGCAATATAATAAACAATTACAATAAACTGAAGTAGGCGTTTGATACATCAGTCATAAAAGAATGATCGGCCATTAGTTACCAGTTGTTGATCTATATATTATTATCTCTCCTTAAAAAAAACCATAGCATAAACCAATTGGTTTCAATACGACTCGATTTTCTCTAAGCTTTTTCATGAAGATATAAGTTAAGGCATCATTATCGAAAAGCAAACATTTACATGATTTAAGATAGCTAAAAAAAAATTTGCTATCCAAAAATCCCGAGTATTTGAAAATGTCTCGCCGTACTAACGTCCCTTCAGTTGTAGTGACATAGTGAGCCCTCGGATTTAGGACGAAGACGAGAGTAACTTCCCACGAACACTGCACAATTCCTGGACCATTTGTCAGAGTTTGCGTAGGCCTGAAGGTATACGAAGGTTCCCCTCAAGCTCGATAATTCCCCTCACACGATCACATCTCGGCTCCCTTTCCTTACTTTGTCACTGTGGCATCTGCCATCTCCATTCCATTAAGAGGCCTACGATATGGTACCAAATGTTAAGAAAGCTCTTCTTACAATGAAATGACATCTCTCACATCTGAAACCATACCAAGAAAAACAAGCTATAATTTGTCTGCTTTTAGAGAAACGAAAGCAGTGACACCAATAAATATAATTATACGTATACTGCCTTTTTTCTTTGAATTTAAACCAACCAATGACAAACCAGTACATATAATGATGAGAAATCCAATTTCACTTTATAAAAAAAATACAATGAGTTTCAATTACGAATGTTCTTGCTACAAATGATAAATATTAACAGAAATTACGACACATGAATAAAAAGTTCTACGATGGACTTCAAGGAAGACGACATATGATAACAAGAGAAAATACTGCAAGGCCTTCCCAAACAGCTGGGTGGGAAAACAAACACCAACTATTTTGTTACGTATTACGAGTTCAGTTCAGCACGTCTTGTGTTCTTGTGATGAAAGCAAAACATGACTAGTCTTTTTAGCACCACACCCATGATATAACAACAGTAAACCGCTACTAGAACAGCGACTTTGTCAACTAAGCAGATTCAACGAAAATCAGCTATAGTTTTTCTACATTTAAGCGTCGTATTTCAATGGAAAAAAGGTAAAATAGGTGAAAACATTGTTTTAATACAATATCAGTTATTTATTGATTTGTTTAAAATAGAAATAATTTGTATACTATTTACTTGTTTATCAAACTAAACAGATTTTAAAATTTAACACTTTAAAGGCCTACGAACACCAAAGACATGGAGAAGTAACTGAGCTGCAGGAAAGATGTCCTACAGTTGCACCACAGTAGTCGTCCCACAGATGCTTCAACAGCAGCATGCTGATAGTCTTGAGCAAAATTACAAAAAAATAAAGTATACTTAGAACAAACGAATAAGCATAACTTCGAGAGACTACTCGAACGATGAATCACCGATGCATTCGAAAAAGAGACATGCAACGAAGGGTATTAATGGTTATTTATTTTCATATAATCTCAGTAAGCAACGTCTAGAATCAGTGGACAGAGACTAAATGTTTTGAAGTGGAAGCGAGATAAGTCCTCGTGTGGTGAAAAAGATTCATACAGCTCAGTTCAGGACACGCACAACACATGGGTTGAATCCATTATTAATAAACTAATTTATAATTTTAGTAGATTTGTACACCTTTCATTCAAGAGTGAAGCTTACAAATAAAAGAATATGAATATAGACGTGGATCTCAACTACACAAGCGCCAAAGTGAAGAGCAGCAGAAGAACTGAACATTCAAGTCCTCCAGTCTTGGGTCGCAAGCTGCAGCCCTCATCAAGAGATGAATATGAGCACTACATGACATCAAACGACAAACTTCAGTTCGTAAATAAAGAGAACAGAAGAGTGACCTGACAAAGACATTTGTTGGGGGCATTAGGAGCCGGCGCCGCCTGACTTCCACGCGAGACAAAGGCCTTTGGTCTAAAGGACCGCAAGTTCGTGGCCTCACCAAAGGGTCAGTTAATTACCCGGCCTGGGAGGGAGACAACAGGGATCAGGAGCAAAGAAGAGAACAAGAGCAAAAACTTGAAATGAGCCGGCCTCGCCAGGGAGATAAGAGGGATGTGGGAGGAGAATAAAGGAAGAATGAAGAGAAGGAGAAAATGGAAATTGACAAATTTGTAAACACCTCATGAGTAAATTAAAATGGGTCATTGATGGTAAGGTATAATGGTATATTGATGTAAACGATAATTGGTGTAATGAAACTTGGTAACTTGTCGTTAAATTAAAAGGATCTTTTGAAATGAACACGTGTTTATTGTGCTGACGAGCACTGTACAAATCTTTCAACAATGTAAAAACTAGAGAATTAGAAAAATGCTACAAGCCACGCCACAGTACGCGACACGGACTCGCATCAGACAGCATTCAGAACGTGCTTAGTCGTAATTACGGTCTCGAAAAAGACGATCAAAGACGAACTGTTACAACTTTAATTAAAGCCAGTTACGAAGCTAAACGAGAAAGGTTATTTGCAGCATGACCACAATTAAAGCGCTAAATAAACACGCTCCTTAAAAGATCCCCCCATTACGAAGAACGCGAAGAGTAAACAAGATCATTGTTGCAGTTTAGTTTAGGATAAGAAGACTTGAACGATGAAAAGTTTGAGCATTAAATAATTTCAAAAACATTCACTTTTTGCGCGTCAAACACGGGATATTTTTAAAATGAAGTCTGATCTATCTTTTGAGTACAAGTCCAAGGATTTAGTACATGAAACAATACAACTAGAGAGTCCTAAATCAACAATATACAGCTATCTTCTTACAGCCCTCAATCAGAAATTACAGCACGGTAACTACTAGTATCCGCAGCAAAGACGAAAGTTAAGTTTGTGCGAATAAACTGTCAGCTGAAAGTTAAGCATAAGTAGTTAATTCTAAAATAATTTTGAAGCTCTAATGTACGTAACACACGTAATACAAACTGGCGCCGGTTCATTGATCACAGTGAGCATCTTTTCTACTCGCCTGAGAGAGCAAATTCATAAACATGAATAAAAATTTAAAACTCTGCGTGTATGACACGCCTCGTTTGATGCAAACGTCTCGCCTCCATCAACCGTAAGAAAATTTCTTTATTTTCAAAAACGAGGCAAGTGTTTGGCCAGCGCAGGAGAAGACTAGGTCGATGGGTTACCAGAGGTCGTCCCGTGGGCGCTTTGAAGTTGCGAGGGGTGGCCGCCCTTGCAGAATTAGAGGTCGCTCTCACGAATACCAGAGCAGCTGAGGGCGTGCAATCAGGCAGTCATGTGATACACCGACTTTCCTGCGACCATTTCAATGACTTAAAGCGAGAAACTGAGCACGCAATTTACAGTCCTGCAAAATTAAGGCTTCAATATTGTTAAAATTTGTATGATACCTTAACTTGCCTTAAACTTTCTTTCTGAACCATCAGTTCCTAAATTGATATGAATGGTTTCCTGCTTCGTAAGATGGAAGCTCCAGCGATGCGACTTAAGGAACCGTAAAAACACTGGGGTAAACATTTTTATGCATTTTAACACACAATAAAAGTATGGTAACATTTTCTAAAATTTACAGTCCAATTAATTCTTTCGGTCAAATGTCGGCATTTCGCCTTATCGTGAAAAAATTTCACACAAGATAACATTCTTTATTACATTTTCCATCACTCCCTACCCTACGGAAGGGGAAGCCGTCCAGCAAAATTTTGTTCGCAACAGTGCAGTCAAGGAAAAATTGAACTCCAGATATCCATTCACGAGAAAAATGATTGTGAGCTAAAATCAGCTTTTTTATTTTGTCGGTCATACTTTTGATGATCAGTCGTGAACCACTTGAACGGCTGATGGCTCGAAACTGTTATTCTGCTCTACTTCTCAAATATTTCACTTTAAATTTCATGATTTTACTTTCGATTAACATAGAAACAAACTAGGAATTCAATTCTTAAATAATATAACATTAAAATTGACAATTTGAAGCTGCGTCCCCTAAAATCTCAAATGACATCTTTTTATCAACAAGAAGGCCTGTTGTGATGCGATCTACTTATGTCAATGGGAGGAGTCATGCACTGTGTACTGTACATCGGTTCAGACGTCGTTTGTAAAGAGGGTTACTTACCAAAGTGATGCACAACTCCACACAAGCGGGTTTATTTTCTTCTAGCATCAACGAGTTTTTTTACTAAATCGAGCAAATGAATCTCACTTCATAGATATGATGAATTAAAAATATTTACAGCATATATTCAGTGAAGTCATTTTACAGGTAATTTTGAATTTAGTATCACTTTGGTGATTTCGAGTTACATTATATCTATAACTCAGTCACAAACGAGTTTCATTCACTGTCTTGAATCTGACAAATTTTACGAGGTTTTACTCATGTCCTCATATATGAGTGCTCAGAACCACATTTTTTCCTAATTTAATTTAAGTTTTGAATTTTTTATACTACATGCATGAATTTAAACATTCGCACATGCAACAACTAGATTCGCTCGTTCTTGATATGCTGTAACCAAGGAGAGCAAAACACATTCATAACCGAGGGAAAACGTACACATTACAGTGACCCGACGTAGCAAGTAGCATTCAATTTTACGAAGTCCAATTTACCATGAACGTGAAACTTAATTTGACAAAATGAAGTATGATATAAAAAGGTTACAGTTATGATTTGGAATTAAAGTTAAGAAAAGCTTTTATTCTAAAAACCCATTTCTAAGATAATTATAATTATCGAGATGAAATTTAATTTCTTAGGTTTAACCGCATTGAAGGCAGTTGAAATTTGTCTGTAGAAGTTAATCTTCAGAGATGCCGTAAAACTGAAGAAACCCTTTGTCACTGACATTAGAATTTGGAAAGCTATTAAATTTCAAAAATGAAATGGTCCGTAACAATTTTCGATCCCGTATCAGAGTTTAGTAGCTACACAGAATATGGCACACCAATACATCCACAGTCTTTATTCTGAGGCACCTTATGATCGAAATAGGACATTCATCTCTACTCGGGAGGATTAAAATAGTGTCAACAAAACATTTATTATACGTAGTACAAATAAATTATTGTAATGAAGAGTGACAGCGTTGATGTCGATATGAAAACATCATTAAGAAAGATATTGCCGTACCCGGAAAGCCAGGTCACCACGAGTAAGCACGAACCATAGAGTTCTCTCCCATAACACTGAGGTCCGAACTGCCATATCTTGCAGCAGTTCCAAAAGTATGACGAAGAAGGTGCCCTGCAGTCACGCTGGTTTATCGGTGCTCAATTTTTAGGGCGAGACCCAGCGCATTTTTGGCGAGAAGGTAATTCGTATTCCCATCAAGACGTTATAAGTGGAGGACATCTTGCCGCGGGCTTTTTCATTCCCTCTCGGGAAACTTCTTGGCCACCAAAGGCTACAAATTGCCATCCCACTTACATTTTTGATGCCCGGCCTCCCTTTTCGGCTGCAACATTTTCTGCCCGCAGGCCAAAAGGTCTTCGGCGACATCAGTTTGGCACCAGGACGTGAATACGAAGCTTTTGACATTTAAACCTATTTCCAGAAGTCACATCCGAGCCGAACTCGGGAAATAATACTGCTCAAGTTATTTCAAAACTTTAATGTCTCAAAGGATTTGAAATTTTCAAATTAAACTTCAAAGTTTCTAAAATAACTACCATACGAACACTCATTTTGAAACCTTAAAAACTGGCCCGTCTTCAGTTAAGGGTACAATGAAACGGCGGCTTTGAGGTGCTCTAGCAACTCCTACAGAGAAGTTAAATCCTCGCAACTTAATTCAACTTGCTCACACTTTTCCATTCCGTGGGCACGTATTATGAAGGAGAATATTTAGAGTGTATTTTAAATCTTAATGGCTTAGTACTCGAGGAGAATTCATCGCTGACAGCGTCAAACTCGTGGGTTTCAACCTGGTGTAGTTGAGCTAAAGTCTCAAAAATGCCAAGGAGGTCAGCCCGTTGAAGCAAAAAGCTCTACGTTAACATCGGCCAGTCTACGGGAGCGAGAGATCTGAGAAGACATTCCTTCAGTAAGTAATAGTCAGCTGTCGTAAAAAGCTACTCTTATAAGGGTAGAAACACCATGTATTCTTCATTACATTCAATAAACAGCGATAGCTTCAAAAGAGTTTTAAAGTAGCAACATTTTCAGTGACAATTTAAAGTGCGACAAAAAGAAAAAATAGGAAAACTTATGCACGAAGCAATAGGAAAAATATAATGCTGTTGCCAACACAGGGGTCCAGGTCCGAGACCAGCAATCTGCAAATACCATTACAGAAACTCGTTCTAATGTAAGAGGCCAAACATGAATTATTTATTGAAAAGAGCTGATATGGTACACACGAACAACTGGAGGTGGACTGGAGAGCATAACAGCATCACATTACGCGGATAGTCTTCCATTAAAACAGATGCGTGCAGGTTGCGTAAAAATTATACACAAGGGCATAAAGAATTTTTTTATTAAAATGATCTATTCAGGCCTTGCCTGTGCGTTATTTGAATCTATACGACCACATGGGATCAAACAACGCTAATAAAAATAAGACAACTTATGTAACATCGCAATCCGAAAAAAAACAATGTAGAAAAATATATCGCGCAATCCTCATTCCAATGTGAACGAGTTTTTGTCAACACATGTCAGAAATAAAAGTTGAAACGCTTCATGGATCAGGAGTAACGTACAAAGTCCACTTTAATGCGAGCAATGCTGTAGTCTAAAGACAACAAAAATGACAGCTTAGGTTAAATGAATTAAATTAGTTCCTTTTGGAAGGAACGTGACTACAGCATACAAATTCGAAGTTAATATAACCTGAAAATGAAATAGCTATTTATTTTTTAAAATCGGTACTTGGATATGTTGTTGGTTTCTGGAACTAGCAAATTTCTTCATTCAAGAACAATGCACAAAGTAATGGCCGATACGAAACAAAGATCGCCTTGCTCGGTTAGTAGTATATGGCAGCATACAAGTAAAATTCAACACGTTAAGTGCAGTTGCCTAGCCGGTGTAAATCTTTACTTGGTACATAAAGTCACTAGAAAGCGTTGAAAAAATTACAGAACCTAACTTGAGTGACCCAGCGGTGGGTCACTTCGCACTTAACGTGTTAAGATACAGAACTATACTCACAAAGTGTTTATTGCGGCGTAATAACAAGTATTAACAGAACATCTAATTAATAGAACATTAAAATTTGTGGCTACACCCTGAGTTTATCCATCACTGGTTTATTACGTAAGTAGAACAGATCAGTCCTGAAGAAAAGTTAATCTAAAATGTTGCTCCATAAAAGTTTTAAGCAAAATATATGACAACAGTCATCCCGAAAGAGCTGTCCATAAAGAAGCGACTTCAGCACCATCAATGACTGAAGTAGAACAGAACAGTCACCCCAAAAAACTTCATAAAGCAGCAATTTCAGCTTTATTAAGAACTGAAGTTAGAGTCACCCCAAAAGAACTGTCCATAAGGCGCCGCTATCAGGAAGCAAAGAGCCCCTCACAATCAGGCGCAGTCCAAGAAGTCGTCTGTTTCCTTATCAGCGCCCTAACTCCCAACCAGCTCAGCTACTTCCCAGCGCGCCAAGATTTACGGGCTGCTCTCAAAACAAATGTCAAATGGCATCACGGAAAAAGAAAATGATTGTTTCCAGGTAGCGAAGTAAAAACGAGGGAAAGAGGAGGGTGAAATGAACTCATTCGGTAGTGGTTCCTCGCTATGTTGGAGTGTTTCATTCGATGAATGAATGTCATGAACCGAGAATTACCATAAAGATGTATAAGCAAAAGTTCATGTAGCTCGGAAGTTGCAGTGTTTTTAAGCGATGCTACATATGGCGAAGTGGGTCCCACTTTAAAACAAAGCTGCTTCAACAGAACATTGGAAAGAGGAACTTTTTCATTGAAAGACAAAGATACAGAGTAGACAAATGCATATCTCATGCTTACAATAACTGGAGCTATGTTCAACAGTGTTCTAAAAAACGCAGGGAATAAATTTCTGTCTGCATGTGCACTACCAGACATAAACATAGCGTATGAATTCGGTATGACATAAGTAAAAACTTTATGTGAGTGTATTGCTGATAACATTATGTCAGCAACGACCGCAAGAGCATTAGCGTGATAAAAAACATCTACATATACTTTATACCAATAGATTCCCGTAATTAATGCTGCAGAAGCTGGGTTGAAAGAATCAAGTCGTCTCATAAATTCTGTCCGTGGTGTAAAGGAATGAACAAATTATCAAACCTTACATTTTAATAAAATTCCGTCAACAAAATCCATTCGTCTATCATTATCTTTAATTTTTTCCCCATATACTCAAAAGAATTTTAATCCCATTGAAGAGACACTCGTTTGGAAAAAAAACTCAAATGCGAGTTTTGACTTTCTAATGGCTTGTAAAAATCATTACATTCAAAATTTCTTGTAAATTACGAATCAAATGGCAGTCTGAAAAAGCAAGATCGGGAGATAAGGCGAATGAGCACTTTTCTCCCAGATAAGTTGCTCGATCTTCTGTTATGTGATCCTTGCAGTATGAGGTTTTGCATTGTCCCGATGAAAGACGAGTCCTTTCCGATTCACTACAGCAGGTATTTTTATCTTCAATGCAGCATATTAATGCACAAATTACTGACAGTAGACTGCGTACTGCAAGCATATCCTTGCAGTATGAGGTTTTGCATTGTCCCAATGAAAGACGAGTGCTTTCCGATTCACTACAGCAGGTATTTTTATCTTCAATGCAGCATATTAATGCACAAATTACTGACAGTAGACTTGAACATTGATTATTTCATTAGTTAGCTGGAAACCTTAGTGGATGACTCCTCTTCAATCCCCCAAACGGAGAAAAGAACGTTCTTCGCATGAAGTTCTCTTTTGGATTGAGACTGGGGTGCATCCCTCCATCAAGCCATCATCTACTACGCGTAATATTTTGATAAAAATCCATTTTTCATCACCAGTCCCAAGTCTATTCAAAAAGGGCGATATGAACTTATGAGAACGAGGAGAAAAGTAAATGTCAACTCGAGATTTGCAGTTTGTTTCAGACAAGCATTAGACACCCATTTTAAAATTTTAAAACTTTTTCGAGCTGTTGAAGATGACTGTGACAAGTTTCATTATTTGAACCAAGCTTCCCTACCAATTCTCCAACTGACACTGCAGGGTTTTCTTCCAGTGATGCCACAAGGAGCTTATCATGAAATTCAATTAGACGTCTTGTTTGGGCTTCATCTTCAAGGCCGAAATCTCCATCTCTGAATTTTGCAAACCATCTTAAGCAAGTTCTTTCATTCAGGCACTCTTCGCCATATGCTTCATGAATATTCAGACTTACTTTGGCTGGTAATTTCCTTTTTCTGAAACTCAACGAATTATGTGCCTTAAATGCTCTTTACAAACTTCCATGTATAAAGAGGTATAATTAGTAAAATTCTAATTGACGAATCATAAAATAATATTGAATTAATATAAAGGTGTGTTAATTCATACAAATACTAATTGACGCCAGTTCACATGCCAAATACTGATAAATTTCAGAGAAATCTAAATCGGACTGAACTTGTACGACCTGATGGCCCGACAACGAATGAATTACCTACAGTAATGATAGTTAGTGGTGTCCTTATGTGCTCAAAAGGAACACGACCAACGAATATCGTCCACCTATATCTCGCACATACTAAATCCAGAAACAAGGGCAAACCGCTTGAACCATGTTGCTCAAAAAAATCTTAATATCTTATAGATAAGATATAGCTTCTTCAACTTGGTGAATATAAATATTCCTTAATTCTTGGACCTAAAAACAGATTCAAACACTATTTTTAATTTAAAACATACACTGAAGGTTCCAAATCTTTCAAGTACAAAAGTATTAGGGAAAATAATGACGGAAAAACCGTTATCAAACAACGCGTTAACAAAAACCAGCGTGATGACAAGCTTTCTTATCATACTGATACGTTAAAATATCTTGTCTTCGCAAAATTAAGACGATGGCTGGACCACTGCCTAACCAGTGTTAAGTTTACTAAAATACATATTCCGTGGCTACAGCCTTTTGACGTGGCGCATTCTAGCACAAAAATTTGACATCAAACTTCGAGATGACAAGAGACGAGGCAGGGTCGGAAACGAACATCCGATTGAGTTCAAAAACCTGGCCAATCGCCGGCGCTTTTCCGCCGCCCGAGGTAACGCGTGATTGGCTCGAAATTCACTCTTGGAAAATGTGCCAAAACTTTGAACGAGGAAATTAGGTCGGCGCCCAAAAATGTCAACACGAGTTTTTGAAGCGACAGTCGCAGAAACGAGGACGATCTCTACGCAAGAAAAAAGCATCGAGATATTTTTTTTGGAATTATCTCTAATTTCAATACGAATGAAAGGATAAAGTTTGCCAACTGCTGTAATGAGCTTACCGTGTTACTACCCGCGATTAGACTCAAAAATACAAAATTAAGAACGTAAAAATACCAGTTTGAAAGACTTCTTTCTAAAAAAATTCTGCTCAATATACGTTACACTTTTACTCGCTGCCAGCACAATAAGAACAGACTTCATTTATTATTGTATGATAAATAGAAATGTAACCAAAAACAGATTCTTAAAAATCGAAATTTATAACACAAACTAATCGGCAGAAAATATAACTTAGAATGAAAAGAACTACCCATTTTTCCAGCGCCTGCGAACGACAGAATTTGAGTGAAATAATGAGGCGGGTAGTAACGAGCTAGGGTTTGGCTTGCGTACAATTGACTACGTTTGCTACCTGTTGTTGCAGTCACGAGCTCGCTTCTTTTGTCGCGTTGAAGAAAATAACATTTGAAAGTGATTTAAAATTAAAAGCATAAAAAATGTTCACGAAGTGAAAATTAAGAACTGGTTTAGTTGGAGCGCTGTCGAAAGAAGAAAATATAATCATGATGTCCAATGAAAACTCCTCACGTTTAACCTGCAGGCTAAGATTAAAATTATGACTCGGAGCTCCTAATCTATTTTTTTTCTGTTACGAAAGGGCAAGAACTCGTACTATTCAGATTTTGATTGTATATTTTTAGGTGTTCATCTTCACGATGGAAACATTCTTTTATGTTTTTTGTTCTCCTTTAAATTTTGATGCCAAGGTCTGAGCATATAAGTACACATCATGAGGGTATGTTAACTATAAAAGAGATATTAAGTATGAGTCAAACACAAATCATAAGTGAAACATTTGAAATACGCACGAGGGACCGTAACATATTTTGAAAATCAAGTCAACAATGAGAGCAGTCATCAGAAGGCGCTTATACAACACGTTGGCAACGTATTGACCTCCATACTGGCCAGGACAAATATCACAGGATGACAGAGATCTCATATAAGACGAGAATTTAGGACAAGCTAATTCATTTGAAAGTCAAGTTAACCGATTGTCACCACTCCAAAAGTTTTGCTTATGCTATTAGGTTAACACAAGAACTTCAGTTTCATCACCAAGAACAGAAAGATACTTGAGTCGAATTCATCTGTACTCTACAGAAATCACAGAAAATATCTGTGATAAAAAAA
>VCRD01007895.1:0-11183 GCA_006783055.1 Trinorchestia longiramus
TTAATTTAAAACAACACCAACTTTTTTGTCCTTCCTCCTGTTATGAAAAGGAGAACCTCCATCTACACACCTACGCTTCCAAGCATTGAGAATTACTGGTCCGAAATGAAAATTACCGAAGATTGAGAATTGCTAATCATTGAGAAATGCTAAGAATTGAGAATGGAGGAGAATTGAGAATCATTGCTTAGTAAAATGAAGTGAATAGCATGGGAAATTGCCGATGAGAATTGAGATCTACCAATAATTCAAAATTTCTACTGAGAATTAATGAGAATTAAAAATTCCAGACAGAGAAGAAATACTGATCATTGATATATCGTGATAATTAACAATTACTGATAATCTACATACGTAATCGACTATGTATCTCCATCTCTCTCTCTCTCTGTATCTGTGTATGCCTGTCCCATTACTTCCTATCTATTACTGAAGAAAAATTATTGAACTGAAAACGGAACGGATAAGCATGCATTACATGTATTGTATTATGGATGCCAAAAGCGCTGGATCACTTTAAAATACTCTATTTTTCCGTTATTAGATTTCTTCTCTTACACGGCCATGTTATCGGTAAACATGGTACAGAATGACAGTTCTGTATATATTCATGAAAAATATTCAGATTATGATAGTGTCACGGGTAAAACTAAAATATGTATTTTGTTTCATAGATCCTTAACCCATTTACGCCGAGAATAGGAAATGTATTCAGATTTGTTATAACTTTCAATAAAGGGTAAAATGGATGTAAAAGAAACAAAAATGACATCCATTTAGTTGTATAAAATATAATTTTTGAAATATGAGGCGTGATCATATGGACACGCTCGGCACGAGAGGGTACAAAAACTGTGAGGGTACAAAAACAACTGTGTTCATATGAACACGCTCGGCGTAAATGGGTTAATTTTATCACTTTTAAACTAAGTAATTTTAACGGGTACTATCACGACCACGGTAGATAAAATACAGAATGGAAGTTCCGTATGTATTAATGAAAATCATTCATCTAAAACACAATAGTTCATCGTAAGTCTTGAATACATTCATCTTTATAATAATTTTAAATTAGTGAAGTCTAAATCGTGGAATTTCCACGGGAACTGTCTAGTTCCTGATAATTGACAATTACTATTGATAATTCCACAAAATAAAAATACACAGTTTGTTGCTTACTTGGTCCGTGTCTGTGACGCTCTGAAGGATTTAGATAGGAGAAAATTCGGTAGGGTATACATGTATTGTAAGCATTGTGTTGTGGATACCAAAGGGATATTCTTCAATGTTATAACTCGTTCGCAAAGCCCGCATCCACTGGCAAATCAAACGAAAAGTTCAGAGAAAAACACGTGAATTATTCCACGTGTGGGTCTACTAGTTCCTGATAATTGAGAACCAGTGTAGAGAATTTGTAACACTCGAGAAGCAGTACGGAGGAAGATGCAGTGAGTCACATTCCAGACCACGCAGCGAGCCAGCCAGCGCTCGCACCTGCTGTCGCTGCAGCGGATATTGGAGTCCTGAGAACTTCCTGTGAGCTACCAGCAGCTTGTGGCGAGCTGACGCGTGGCTCCCATGCCTTCTGTAGGATACCGAGGGTCCTCTAAGATACCGAGGGCCCTGCAGGATACAGAGGTTCCTGCAGGATGCTCAGGGTTCTGCAGGATGCTCAGGGTTCTGCAGGATGCTCAGGGTCCTGCAAAATTCCTGTAGGACACCGAGGGCCCTGTAGGACACCGAGGGTCCTGTAGGACACCGAGGGTCCTGTAGGACACCGAAGGCCCTGTAGGACACCGAAGGCCCTGTAGGACACCGAAGGCCCTGTAGGACACCGAGGGTCCTGTAGGACACAGAGGGTACTGTAGGATAGGCAGAGACCTGTAGGATACTGAGGGTCCAGTGAGAGTTACTCGGTTTATAGCGAGAGTAACGTGCTATAAACTGCGACTAATCAATATTGCCTTTTAATTTTGTTTACATAAAAAATGCAAGGAATTCATACAAAGTTGATGTATAAAATCTATTTTAAACAGGTAATATTATTCGAACTAACGCTAGAATTATACTATCTGTTTATATAAGTAGAATACAAGCAGTTTTTCATGAACCAAACAAATGGAAATAAAATATGGGTGATAGTGGAATATTTGAAAAGGTTAACTTGGGCGAGAAAAATTTTGACATCTAATAGATGTATGAGTAAAAATTAATTTAAAATCTTGACATTAGTTCAGGATGTTTTCTTCTATTCAAAACCTAAAAAGCTGCGGACCAAACTGAAAACTTTCATTGTGATAGTTAAAAAAAAATTCAGGTGCGAATTAGAGTTTCACAGAAAAAACGACTTTTCGATGTGAAACAATTCAAAACCATGGCACGAAAGATTTTTCCCTCACACCCAGAACGTTGCACTGAAACGACAAGCTCATTCAGCGCGGACAGTTCAAATGACTCCAAAAGAAAGGTTCCTATGCGACAGAAACGGGCAAGAATGTAATAGTCATTCCACGCAGGTCACTTCTGTGAATGGAACACGATTAACGATCGCGCTTCGCCCAATCAATTAGATTCACCCTAACTTTTTCTTGCAAGAAAAGGCACGAAGGCCAAAATCCTGAAGTCCAAGACCCTGAAGGACGCATGCAAATCAGCAGCAGGCGTGTCCGAAGTCTGGACAAGGTGCGACTGAAGACCGTGGGCGGGCTCCTTTGGAGGCTCTGCGTAATTGTCGTTAAGGTCTCTCCAAGTCTGGACTATCGCCGGNTTTTAATGGTCGACATCTTGAAAATATCAAATTGATGGTTTCCAAAAGTCTTCTTGGATTAGTTGTCATAATTTTTAATGCTACTGTAGCCAACATTCTGAAAATGCGAATTCGATGATTTTCAAAGACCTCGAAGCCTTAATTATTATCATTTCTTCCGACAACGTCTTGAAAATATGAAATTGATGATTTCCGAGGCTTTCATGACTGAAATCTCAATTTTTATCGCAACTATACCCAACGTCTTGAATGTATATGTAATAGTGCATGGTTTCCTAACACATTCATTTCTATGTTTCATTTTCAAACAAAAGCTGCAGCAGTAATTTGTTCAGCAAGAACTTGGCGCGGACAGCCTCTAGAAATGGGCAACAGGCTACGTGCATGTTTGAATTTTGCTTAGAGAAGTTCTAATGACAGCTGAGAAAATATTCACAATGAACTTCCACTAGTTCTTTCTAATCGACCACGTAAATTAATTAGAAAGGATGTATAGTAAAATCTACTATTAAAGTAGTGCAGGTGTGTGACTAGCTTCAGGAGGCCACAAAATGGGTTTATTTGGGTGTCCATAAAAATACAGTAGACTGACATTTCTTACTTTAGGCACGCTTGTTGTTTCTTACTTGATATTAATATTAGGTGGCAATGTTACAAATATATGAAAGAGGTAGTGAAATTTCATTCGAGATCCAATTGCACAGACATATACTCAGGTATTTAAATACTCTTGAACGCAAACCAGCAATAGACAAAGAAAAAAGTATTTAAAGAAAAAATAAACTAGCAAAATTGTTTCAGGGAATTCTGTTAAAAATAATGTAATGCATTTACTATATGCTGGACAGTTGTAATTTACATGAGGCATTAGGGATATTATCCTTCAAGCTCTGGTTGCGTAATAAGATCTAATATACAGTACATATACTTCAATGTATAATAAACTGCTCTTCCTAAGAGGTGATTTCAATTCACTGTGCAATAAACTTAGTTTTTATTGATAACAGATGAAGAGAAGCACAACTTTTATACTTAGTCGCGTGAGTCAAAAACCAAAGTGTGTAAGAAAATTCAATTAAAAATAACATTTCCTTAGACAAAGTGACTTTCATGCATGATCGTTGTCTATCATGATAAATACCCTTTCCCGTTGATGAACTTTTCCTCCTTCCTTTTCCTTCTCACTAAAAAAGCAACGGTCCAGCGTAACTGATTTTAAAAACCAACGTTGTAACAGACCTTATGTACCAGCTTTATTGGAAGTACATTGTTTTCCTTGTTATTTTCTTTCTAATATCCATAAGTTGAAGCATCGTGTAGACTGCCTTCACGAAGCATGGAAGTTAGGCCTACGAGGCACCACCGTCCACAGCACGACCATCTCAACTCCCAACCAAACAAACGTCAAAATTAGCCACATTTGCAGCACGAGCTGCCTCGTACATCGAAGCTTGTCTCTTGATCTAACAGGTTTCTGGGAGATAGACAAGAAGAAGGAATGTTTATTTTACTTCAGTACATTAACAATTCATACTTGAGAATGAAAGTTTGTCTGTCAAACAAGGAAGAGTTGGTGGAGAGTTGAAGAAAAATGCCTACGATTATAAAGTTCAATAATAACACATAGTTGGCAATGGAATTGTCCTGCAATAATTTACCTAGCATCACTGAATAACAACGCGAAACATAACTCAACAGGTAGTTGAATAATCAGAAGCTTTTTCATGTGAGGTACGTAATACGATAGAAGAAGAGGCTATTTAGTTCTCTCGCTCCAGAGGTTTTATTATAAATGCATACTTCTACTACTAAGTTTTGTGGACGAAAAGATCGAACCCTGAGCTGGTCCCTCACTCGGCATACCGACACCTCTACTCACTCAGTCGCCAGGGATACAAACTTACACTTAATACTACAATAAAATTTAAAACACAATTCAACTCATGTTCTTTACTTTCACACTCGACTACGATTTCCATTCATTAACATATACCTACAGTAATAGATGAAACTTCGTCTACGCGTATTTTACTACATAGTTTAAGGAACACAAACATTGCAAAAGCTGTTTCCTCATTTCTGGAAAACATTTTGAAATCGTTTAAAAAAACATTCGGAAAACGTTTCAAACCAATGAAAATGGTTGAAGAGTACACAAGGCTCGATCATTTAAAATCAGCATCCATTTCGTCCTGTCTTATTCTACGCTCGATCACTCGAGCCAAGCTGGCGCTTCCGCCACTATGTATTGTGCAGAAATAGAAAGGGATAAACAACCTGTGCTGGAGCAGAAAGGGATGAACAGCCTGTGCAGGAATATTTAGGAATAAACAACCTGCCTAGGTATTGCCCAAGTATAGAAAGGGATAAACAGCCTGCCCAGGTATAGAAAGGGATATACAGCCTGCCCAGGTATTGAAAGGGATAAACAGCCTGCCCAAGTATAGAAAGGGATAAACAGCCTGCTCAAGTATAGAAAGGGATAAACAGCCTGCTCAAGTATAGAAAGGGATAAACAGCTTGCCTAGGTATAGAAAGGGATAAACAACCTGCCCAGGTATAGAAAGGGATAAACAGCCTGCCCAAGTATAGAGAGATAAACAGCCTGCCCAGGTATAGAAAGGGATAAACAACCTGCCCAGGTATAGAAAGGGATAAACAGCCTGCCCAAGTATAAAGAGATAAACAGCTTGCCCAGGTATAGAAAGGGTTAAATAACCAGTGCAGGAAAATGAAGGGATAAAACCAGACCAGCATGCAGGTGCTGCCGGTCGCTGTTAGGACCAATGGTCGGACACACCGGAAGGTCAGCGTGATCAGTCGTGAAACAATCGTGATCTTTGGTTAGGTTGCCATGGCAACGGGCAGCACCGCAACCAAACACGCCCTTCGTTTGTGGTTGAGTCGTGATGATGCCTCGGACTTGAGGATGTTCAATTCAGTTCTGCAAGCACAGCTAACGTCCACAGAGTATCCACTTCATAATTTTTACAGGCTTGATGGAAGCCCATTTCCTACTGATCATTTCAAGAGTTGAGTTTTTAGATGTGTTGCTTATGGCATGCCTTGCACTAATATACAGGTCCTACTTACAAAATGTAGTTACACTTTTAATGATTATTGTTTGTATACATTTATTATTCAATTTTTTTTTTGTACAAGACATAAGTCTAAGGGATCTTCACATCTATGTCTAGTGCAAAAATCTCCGAAATAAAAAATATAAACAATGATCACTTGAAGACAGAGTATATTTATTTGGAAAATCCTGCATATTATTAGTCACACACAATGGACAGCTGAAAAAAATGAATAAATTTAAGACATGTACTTGAACTTAAAGGTATATCATTGCATGGAACTTGGAACAGCATGGGACTTGGGCACTGACCCGATAATCAGCTCGTACCCGTTGTCTTTTATTCGATCTTGAATATAATTTAACACAATTTTAATTCGAAATGAGTATAAAAATCTGTAATACGCAGTGACTAATGTCATGTTTTGTATTTTGATTTAAGAGACGCAAGTTTTCTCAGTCATAAAACAGAGCTCAATCCATGACATTAACTCATCACAGCAAACAAACAAGCATTTTTTGATCCGATTTCTCTTCCTAGAATAGCTTGTTTCTGCTGCAATGCACAAAGACAAAACCTCAAGAATCATCAGTGATGAGATGCAAAAATACTGAACCTGAATCTAGTTCATATGTATGAGAGAAGTCAGAGGAATAGAGTACATCGAAAAAGGTTTCGTAATTCTCTCGCTTGCAATGCATTGCCATTTTAAAATGCGTAGGTTTTGAGTGCCTTTACGACCTTGCTATTCTTGTAAAATCTTTAGCAAAACCAAACGGTATTGAACTCTTAACACGAGCGTGATACTGTACGGAATACCACTGATGAAGAATTGAACGATGGGATAGTGTAAAAGAGATATGAAACTGAAGTGAAAGATTTCAGTATTGGGAAACTGCGTAAACGAAAACAGAAACAAAACAGGAAGCAAAGTTTACCTTCAATTGTATGGTGACGCAGTATGCTAAGATAAACCTAAAACTAGAACAAAAAACACAAAATATCAGATATTCTGTAAAACTATTCAACACGTTCTGAAAGAGTCCGTCAATAGACTTGACTGAACTTAAATATACCTGAAACTGAACATTTCAACTGAAAACCAAATAAATAAAAATAAATTCTGTGATTCATATCATAGTTAGCAACAAGGTAATATCAACCTACGACCGTGAGAGGCAAGGAGCTTTAGACATAAGGCCGTCAATAATTATTGGGTAGGTAAAAACCAAAGGCTGGTCTATACCCCTACCTGCGCCTCTGCTCCTACCTCAGCCTCTGCTCCTACCTCAGCCTCTGCTCCTACATCAGCCTCTGCTCCTACCTCTGTCTCTGCTCCTACCTCAGCCTCTGCTTCTACCTCAGCCTCTGCTTCTACCTCAGCCTCTGCTTCTACCTCAGCCTCTGCTTCTACCTCTGTCTCTGCCTCTACCTTCTCGAGGATTGAACTCCATCAAGTACAGCTGATCCTATACAAGATAATGAAAATCCTCTCAGTATCCTCAGGTCTGACTGGGAGTTAGAATAGGACCAGCAGGGAGTTGTAATGCGACCAGTTGAAAGTTGGAATAGGAATTACTGGGAGTCGAAATATGAATAACTGGAAGTGGGAAGAGGAATTACTGGAAGTTGAAATATGAATAACTGGGAGTGGGAATAATAGCAACTGGAATTCGGAAGAGAACCAACAAACCAAGTTTTTCCAGCATGCATTCCCACAGGCTTAATAGGTGTGTATCTCCAGTCGTATATTATTACACATCATGAATTATATTTACATGCACCGCGAGTCATATAACTATCATGTAGCGTAAATCAAGTAATTATTGGGTCAAAATTGACGACTGAGAGTATGACTGTTACCTCTCCTTCTCCCCTCCTATCTTTCTTTACAAGAAATGGCTGTGCGTAATGAAGGCGCTAGTGCGTCAATGATACCTTAACTTAATACGGCTTGGGACTTGGATAGCAACCCAAAAATTGCCCAAACGTCTCATTTCCGTTGCCTTATTCTGTTCTACTATGTTCAATTGTGCCCCGAAAACAAAGACTAGGCAGAGTAGTGTGGTTCATCGAGCCAGAGTTTAAAGAAAATGGTGTAAATAATCTCCATAACACACGTAACATAGTACAGCAACTATAGTGATGCATTATGTAGAATTAATTTAACACGTTGACTCCGAAGTGGTACATATGTGCACCACTTAGGTTGGGTTCAGTAATTTTTTCAGATCCTTCTAGTGACTATGCGTACAAAGTGAAGTTTTACACCAATCAGGCAATCGGAGGCAACGTGTTAACTAGGATGAGGTTACAATTCTAGCAGCGTTAGCCTGGAGGTCAAAACATTGAAAACATGGCACTGAATAACGATGTTGAGAAAACAAGTCTACAGAAGAAAGATATGAATGTTTAAAGAGAGATGAATACGAATAAAAGATAAGTATTTTGAGAAAGAAGACTCCAAAGATATTTCCCAGATATGTTAGAAAATATTTTTCGGAAGAGCTTGATTTTCCGGAATGTAATCATAGAAGATACTGAATTAACCACAAGTAATAGATTAGGCTTCTTAGAAAAATGCCGACCGTTTGCACTAGGAGCTGTATCAATCCAATATCACACAATACTTGACCAGAACGTCACACAACACGCAATACTCGACCAGACCACCACACGAACACGCAATACTCGATCAGACCACTACACGAACACGCAATACTCGATCAGACCACTACACGAACACGCAATACTAGACGAGAACGTGACACGGATGGCCGTGCAGACACGACCACTGATCAGACACCCCGACACAAAGGACGTGGTGTCGGGAGCGTGACAGGCGACGTCACAGAACCTTGTCCGTGCCTCATCACGCTGCTACCTCATACCCTCAGTAGTTCTCACCAGCCACATACAACAAGAACACGAAAATATTTACGGAGATTGCAGTGAAAATTGGAGGAAAACATGGCCACATTATTAGTTACTAAATAGTTACCGTGGAAATTCCACGGTTTAGATTTGACTAATTTGAAATTTTTATACAGACGAATGTATCAAAGACTTACGATGAATTATAGTGTTTTTAATGAATATTTTTCATGAATATGTACAAAATTTCCATTTAGTATCTTATCTACCGATAACATGGCTTACATAGTACCCGAGGAAATTTCACTGCTTAAAAGTGATCAAATTAAGGCTCTATAAAATAAAATACATTTTTCAGTTTTATCCGTGGTACTATCAGAACCTGAATATTTTTCATGAATACATACAGAACTTCCATTTTATATCTTATCTACCGATAACATGGCCGTGTATGAGAAGGTGAATAATAAGAAAAAATTACATTTTATAGTAATCCGCCGCCTTTGGCATCCACAATAAAATGCTTATAATACATGTACAGCTAGTCGTCGACTTACGACCGCGTTTGGTTCCGACCGACCGGTCGTAACTTGATTTGGTCGTAAGTCGCCCTATGTTAATTTACCGTAAATATATTATACTGTGGAATGGTACTGTAATCATCTTAAAGTCATATTTTATCATCATTCTAACGTATCCCGTACCACTATACTGTACTTACAAGCATATAAAATATAGGTGTGAAAAAAGAAAACATTTTAGTTTATAATCTAAACGAAAATTTATTTTACACAATACGAAAATATGTAGAAAAATTTTAGTTTATACCGTACGGAAAAAAATAATTTTGCACCATACGAAAATATGCAGAAAATATTTTTTTACACCATACAGAAAAAAATATTTTACACCATACGAAAATATTATATTGTATTACACTCACTCACTCAGCTCTCACCACTGCCAGCCGTAGGAGCCGTAAAGTCGTAAAGTCGAATAGTCGTAAGTCGCATAGGTCGTAAGTCGACGACTAGCTGTATACCCGTCCTGATTTCAGTTCATTAATTTTTTCAATAATAGATAAGAAGTAATGGGACGAACACACGCAGAGAAACAGAGATTCACAGTCTATCGTATATGTAGAAGATAGAACGAAAACAAGAATAAAATACAAGGTACGACACAATACCTTTTTTTGCCTTTTAATAAGTTATAAAAAAAGGAAGTTATGTTGTCGCACCTTGTATATGGGCAGATTATTAGGTAAAAAGAACGAAAAAAATATACGAGCAAATTATACATAAAATATATATATAAAATAAGTGATATTCTGTACTATAACGATAACATTGGATAACCGAGGGACACGACATAATCTGACATCACTGTTATCATGGTTACACTGCACAACTATTACAGCTGCATCACTGCTATCACGGTTACACTGCACAACTATTACAGCCGTACATCACTGTTATTACGATTCTATTGCACGACTGTATTTTATTGATAGTACAACTACATTTTATCGTCATGACGGCTACAGTTACCGCTGTTACAACTACATTTTATCGTCATGACGGCTACAGTTACCGCTGTTACAACTACATTTTATCGTCATGGCGGCTACAGTTACCGCTGTTACTACATTTTATCGTCATGACGAGTACAATTACCGCTGGTACAACCAGAGCTCCTTGTTAGAACTCCCACATGTCACCTCCTTCATGCTTACATTTTGCGGCTCTTAATAACCACAACACTCGGGGTTCAACCCTCCAGAGACAAGGTAAATGATTATCAGAAGAAGAACTCCACAAAGATCTACAGGGAGTTATTACACTAGGCAGATTTTTGGCTGATGACGCAAACTGTTCGTACGGGTATTGCTAACAAAAATTGCTTTCGATGGCGCACACTGTAATAGTGATAAGTTTTTAAGTTCTTCCAAGCTGCAGGCAGATTTTCTGTTGATGACGCAAACTGTCCGTGCAGGTATTGTAATAGGTGTTGAAGACTAGGACAGAAATGTAGTGAGCTTTCCCCTGTAAATGTTCCCACATATAATTTCTCGATCTAAGGGCAAAATGCCAACGTACACGCGATGTACGAGCATTACCATTTTGAATGTCATGAAAAAAAGACAAAAGAACTTTGATAATAACCAAATTAGAATTAACAATAAAAAAGAACACCCTTTGAAAATGATTAAGGCAATTTTTTTTTAGAAAAAACTCATTCTTTATCGCCACCGCGATATTCCATCCCCCCCTCCCACAAAAAAGAATTAAAACACAAATGAGACCAACCTCCAAGCTAAAGAATTCCATCCTTTGGTTCTGAGTCATAGCGAATTTAATAGGGCAAAATTGCGGCGGGAAGCCATAACGCACAACCTCCTCAGGCACATTCCCCATGTATGGTCCGGAGTCTTTTTAAAGTTTTTTCGTGGCTTCGCTTTT